>CAUYON010137623.1:0-63296 GCA_963573935.1 Arctocebus calabarensis | reverse complement strand
CAAATTATACATCCAGAAAAATAACCTTCAAGAATAAAAAAGGTTCAGATTAAGGAAAACAAATATAATTATTTACTAGCATGCTGAAATCCTACTTACTGCTTATTCCCATACTGCAGAAATTATTTCAAAAAATTGAGGAGGAAGGAATCTTAGTCTGGGGACTCCAGAAAATCACTTCTCTACCTCTGCGGTTGGGGGAGTCACTTTTCTCCCTTTAGGAGAAATGTCTCTTTCTCCTCCAGACAGGGAGTGACATCGGCTTGGAAACTGCTCCCTCCTCAAATAAATAAATAAATATAAAATATACATAAAGTACATTTTGAAAAGCACTTTACTTCCCTAAAAAGTATGAAATTTTTCTAAAATGTCTCTGCTGCTCTGCAGCCAAAAAGAGAGATAGTTATTGTACCTATTACACTTTTCTGAGTCTAAGTGTTATTAAATTGTGAAACTTTTTTTTCTTTAAGAAACAGAGTCTCACTTTGTCTCCCTCGGTAGAGTGCCGTGGTGTCACACAGCTCACAGCAACCTCCAACTCCTGGGCTTAGGTGATTCTCTTGTCTCAGCCTCCAGAGGAGCTGGGACTACAGCTACAGGCACCTGCCACAACACCCAGCTATTTTTTTTCTTTCTTTTTTTTTTTTTTTTTTTTGTTGTTGTTGTTGCAATTTGGCCAGAGCCAAGTTTGGACCCACCACCCTCAGTATATGGGTCCGGCGCCCTACTCATTGAGCCACAGCTGCCCAAATTTTTAAAATACTTTATACACTTAAAAGTGAGCAGATTAAGATACAGAAAAATCAGATGAATTTGCATTTTGAACAGATAAAATAGAAAAACTAAGACCAAAGCAATGATCATGAAGCAAATCTTTTCAAAAATAAGCTTGAATGGTAAATGTTAGTTGGAAATAGAAGTTTCCACTCTAGGGAAGGGGGAACGGCATCAACTTTAACTGGAAGGAACAGAATAAGCTAAATTAGTAAATTAGTCCAGGTGAACTATGCTGGCCGGCCATAATTTGGAGTGGAAGAGATGTCTTACCAAGAGAGAAACCTTGTTAGAACAGCGCCAGGGTTGGTATCTTATATTCTCTCACCTCTGAGCGTGAGGAAGGGCAAGGACACGGACGGAATCTCATCAAGCGCAGGGAATAGTCTCAGCCGGGACTGCTGCACAGACTCCATTTCTAGTCCTCAGACGGGAAGCCCTGCCTCCTCACAACTTCCTGACAACGAGAAAAGACAAATAAAAGCAGCGAGCAGTAAATGGGTGCTGAGTGTTTGTGGTCTACTTAACTCTCCTTTACTGAAAAATCTGGGGAGGAAATAGAGCGGTTCGTGCCCCAGACTGCAAAGCTAATAATCTTTGACATGAAGAAAAATAGGTTACCTGTTTCTAAGAAGAAGAAAAAAATGTGACTCGGATGTAACATGATCATGTATCCTGGCTTGCTGCCACAGTCCTGACTGAAGTCTGCAGTTTAGGCTCCGTCATTAATAGTTTCTCTTTTCACTCTCAAGTTCAGGTGGGACAATAAATCCCGTTAGCCAACTCTACCAGCGCTCTGCTTCCACGGGCTCACGGAGCCTACCAGCTGGACAGAGAACTCCCTGGCCCTGGTGCTTCTCCTACTGAAAATCAGCATGGCTGAAAAGTCGTACGGTTACCCAGGCTCCCTGTCATGTCAGATCTAATCCAGACCACGAGGAAGGACGTCCCAGATGCCCTGGACACCCAGACTGACAGAAGACAGACGGGAACTCCTTCATGCTCTGAGCAATCGGAAGCTCGTCACTAGCCTTGCTGTCTCTCCCCCGCATTCCCATGACCCTGAAGAAAGCCACCACGGGGTGCAGAGGTGGGCAGCGAGGAGCCGACAGAAAGCCCATCAATGCATTTCCCGGAAGGCATTGTTTTACCTTGCCCAACTTTGGAAAGGTAAAGGGGACACATTTCCTTCTAAGGGGACACATTCCCTTCTAAGACAGAACGCCGCAGGTGTCAGTGTATTATATGGACTGAATACTGATTAAATGATTTCATGTTCCTTCCACTTAGTTCTCCCCCGGGACCTCTAAAATTCTTTCTCTTTTTTCCTTTGACCCACTAGTAAAAACCTGTCTGCACACTGTCTCACAAAAACTTATATTAAGGTCTACAATTTTCAATAAATCACCTCCAGTTGTACCTACTTACCCAGCAAATTGATACACTATCTCATCCCCATTTGCCCCGCTGGTGGCATCTATCAAAGTCACTTTGTTCTCCTTTATGCTTCCTCCTTCCTGGGTGCCTATCAGAATGCAGCACACGACACCCCGTGTTATCAGAATTCAACTCTAATTCTGTCATTACTTCCAGTAATGAGACTATTGATTGATGGGTTAACAAAATCAAGTTTTGCATTTGAAATGTACCAAACACCTTAGAAAAATAGAAACCTGGAGGACGCAAGGGTCCTATAGGGTGAGCACAGGCATTTTTTCATAGAAAATGTACCACATTATTGTTAATTTTACCTGTGAAATAACAAATATTAACATTACGTTTTTTCCAAATTTACAGTCACTCTACTCACAATTTGTGATAACGTGGGCCTGGCACACAGTTGTAGTTTGAGAGATACGGTAAGTCATTGTAATTGCAATGGTGAGTAGGATTTCTCTAAATGGAGGAAATGTCATTCACGTTCCCATTTCAAAAAAGGACTTTAGGGAAATGGTCAACCGAAAGATCTATATCATAGAAATCAATTGTTTCTTCAAGCATTGAATTGATTCTGGCCAATTTGGAAGAGAAGCTATGATAGAAATTCAGAGTTCCCTACAGTGAAAAGGCAAGGAATGCCTGAAGAAAAAAAGTCCATGAATTAATGACCAAAGAAACAGAAATTCTAGTAGTACAAGGGAAGGAAGTGGATTTTTTTTTTTTAATTTTTGGCACATTAGTGTTGGGAAGATCAATATTTTCATCATTTTTACAACATGTAAAATCTTCCTTTCTCAAGGTCTGTAAAATGAAGCTAAATTATCTTCTTTCTGGAATCATTTCCAAGAAGCAAATAAATCAACCTAATGAATTATCACAATTTCTTTTGGTTCTATGAGGGGTTTTTCACCCAAGGTAAATCAATTTTTTAAAACAGGATAATCCTCTGGCAGATTGTAGCCAAAAGGGGGTAATTTTAACTAAAATAAAATCTTAAGTTTCCCCCCCCCCCAGCGACTAACTTACTGGACCCCCTCTTAGCCAAAAGGGTCCCTAAAACTGAGTTACTAGCCATGAGAAAGATCAGACACGCCTATCGTGCCCCCTCCCTTCTTAGAGACTTCCTTTCTGACTCACTAACTGGCTCAGGGCTAAGCCAGACTTATTTTTAGGTCCTCAATATACACAACAAACCACTTTTTTTTATAATTAAATCATAGCTGTGTACATTAGTGCAATCAAAGGGTACAATGTGCTAGTTTCATATACAATCTGAAATATTTTCATCAAACTATTTAACATAGCCTTAGTTATTGTATGAAGACATTTGTATTCTGCATTTAGTAAATTTCACCAAACCACTTTAATTTGTCTGGTACTTTGTCTCAAATTAACAGACCCTTCATCCTTAGCATTCCTTTTCCCTGACTCCAGGTCTTTTAGCCCAACTCTTTCAGCCAATTGTCAGCTAAAGAATCTTTAAACCCACCTCTAACCTGTAAACTCCAGATAGCCTACCCTTTGGGGCCAAACCAATGGCTGTTTTACACATACTGAATTATGACCTCATCTGTATTCCCTATAACTCCACCACCTCGAGTCCACATGCTCAAGGCTTCTTAGGTGTGGCTCTGAGTCACGGTCCTCAAATTTGGTTCAGAATATACCTCTTTAAATTAAAAACAAATAAAAATAAAATAAAATGTGATAACACAGTGCTCATAGTAACACCAGATGCAATGCCTGTAGCACCTACATGAGTAAAACCCAAGCTATGGAAGTTAAGATAGTTTAATAAATATCTTGTCCAATCTACTATCAGAGCAATCAAAAAAATCAATGACATGAGTTCTGGAGCAAATTTGGAAAAGTCTCGTAGGCTTAAATTATAATAGAGCCAATCAAGTTCTTTATATATCACTTTTATTTTGAAGCAAAGCCTGTGATTCAGATAAAACTCTCTCTGGTAAAAGTCAAGACTAAGAAAGGTCACATTCAAGCTAAAGGAAAGCAATTGACCTCATGTCCACAACTGTCTGTAGTACACTCTCTATGTGCCCTCCACGTAGCCCATCCTTGAGAGTGCAAATGTGTGCAGCATATGACCCTGGCTTCCAGAAACCTTTCTGTCAGAGAAACAAAGTCATGTATAAAACTGCACACATAACACGTTGAAAACATATTATGAGTATCCAAAGAAGGAAATGTTCTTCTTAGGAGTTCTACAAAAGGTCCTTAGAAGTGGTGGTATTCAAAGGAAAGCTTGAAGGATAAGCCAGGTGTCAGCAATTAATGCACAGGTGGTGCACACGGGCTGCAGGAAATACTGAGATGTGCTGGGGTCTTCAAGCATAAACTTCTTGAGGTAGAAGTTTCTTAACACCTCGTCCAATTCAATGCACGGATAGAACTTAAGAAGTCACTTGGTGATGGTCATTTTCTGCTACTTTGATCAAACAACCCCACTTCCTATTTTATACTTTCAAGTAGTAGCAAAAGGCAAATGGAAAGTATCTTAAAGAATAAACCCCAAGGGTGAAGTAATCTGGTAGAACAATTAACTCCACAGGGTTTGGAGTTCAAACCAAATTCAATAATGTCAACCCATTTCTATAACATCAGCTATTTGAACTTTGAGAGAAATTAAACATTCTTTATCTCTCAAATTCTCTCTTCTATTAAATAAAAAAGGATAATAGTGTCTGCTTCATGGCATTGCTACAAATATAAAAGGACTGATACATATAATTTTATCATCCCTATTTCACAATTAAGAATTTGTTATATTTCTCCAAACACATGTATTTTATTAAAATTTTACCAAGTTACCTTTGTTTATACTGACAATACATACTATTTACTTTCTAGTTTAAAACTTCTTTCTTTTTTATTTATTATTTATTTTATGCTCTTTTGCCCAGGCTGGAATGAAGTGGCCTGGCTCATTCTAACCTCAAACTCCTGGGTTCGAGCAATCCTCCCACCTCAGCCTCCCAAGTAGGTAGGACTATGGGCATGTGCTACCAAGATCAGTTAATTTTATTTAATTTTCTTTTTTTAAAAAAAAGGGTCTCACTATGTTGCCCCAATTGGTCTTGAACTCCTGAATTTAAGTGATGCTCCTTCTTCAGCCTCCTGAGTAGCTGGACGTACAGGTACATACCACCATGCTCAGCTAATATTTTAAAATTATTTTATAGAAATGGGGTCTTACTATGTTGCTCAAGGTGGTCTTGAGCTCTTGGCCTCAAGTGATCCTCCTGCCTCAGCCTCCCAAAGTGCTGGGATTACAGGTGTACACCACCCCGTGCCTGCCCCAGGTTTCTTAATAAAAGGGAATTATACACACGACACTCTGCAGAAGATAGTAGAGCGCGTTCCTGGGAAGAAGGATCATAAAAAGAGGGAAGTGATGTAAAGCTGCTTTCTAAGGAATTTATATGTGTGACAGAGGTAAAAATGAAAATAAAACCCCAGGCAATGGGCCAAGAAGGCAACGATGTCATTCAACCTAATGAAGAGGTGCGTGGAGTTGTGGGGACATCTGGCAGCAGTGAGTTCTTACGAATCCAACTGGTCACTTCGTAACCATAACTCATAAAACTCCTGCTCAGGAGCAGGCCCCGAGCATGTCTTTTTGCCATAGCCCTGCAATAGCCCCAGACTCCCTTCCTCCCCAATTTATTTGTTTATTTATTTTTTGAGGGGGGGGACAGTATCACTTTGTCACCCTCAGGAGAGTGCTATGGTATCACAGCTCACAGCAACCTCCAACTCTTGGGCTCAAGTTATCCTCTTGCCTCAGCCTCCTGAGTAGCTTGGACTACAAGCACCCACCACAATGCCCAGCTATTTTTAGAGATGGGGGTCTCGCTCAGGCTCAGGCTGGTCTCAAACCAGTGAGCTCAGACAATCCACCCATCTCGGCCTCCCAGAGTGCTAGGATTACAGGTGTGAGCCATGGTACTCGGCCATTGCTCCCTTCCCCTTGATCATGAATCCTTAGGCCTTTTCCCTTATACCCAGTCACCAGAGTTACTCTTCCAGAGAAGAGAGGAGAGTAAAGTATGTGAAATTTTAAAAGGAAAATAAATACTCAAGCAAAACTAAAATAAGATGAACTTGGCATCCAAGTTTGAAAACCTTGAGTATTACACAACCTGCCTGGCCAGCCAGTATCACTGTCCCCTTCTATTTGTCTTTAGGCAGAGCCTTGTGATAGTTAATTTACTCTTCAAGGACATTTTGCAATGACTTTAAACCTAGCTGAAAGGAATTAAGAGACCACAAGGTCAGTGATTGACACCCCCAAAGACAAACTTCTTTTGCTCTTCTTCCTTCTCCTTGGCATCTCCAGAGAACACCCTGGGTCTGAGTATTTATCATGAAATGTGGGTTACTGTGCTGACGGAGAGTGGGAGGTTTCATAGGTTGTTCACACTCTAGCTTTTCTAACCCCCTTCCACTTAGGAGAGGCCCTGAATATGCATGGATATGGCCCTGGCCTGGAACATAAAGAAAAACCAAGCATTCCTCCTCATTCCTTCCCTCTCTGGATCACTGAAATGGAGACATTTTCTGGGTGAAGTTGGAAGTGGCTCCTTGAAGAAGGCAGGGGCTTCATCACCTCCAATCGGAGCATGAGTGGAGAGCCACATCTCTACCTGTTGTTCACCCTCGAAGGACTATTACATGGGTCAGCATTATTCTTCTGCTATACTTAAGCCATTATTCATTTGGGATCATATTTGTTATAGCAATTAGCTTACCCTAAGTACAGAGAAGGACCAAACTAGGAAAGAATGGGAATGGGTTGCAAAGTGAATAGGAGCGTCCCCTGTTAGAGGGTCATTGGTTTTTCTTTAAACTCTTTTGGGTTAAGCTAAAACAACACATAGTTCATTCTCATATGCATGAATCAAAACAGTAAAATATCCTAAGATTACTTAGAACAGTAAAATATCCAGTGAAACTTGTTTCTGAATTACTACGTTAGCATAGAAAATCAGCAAGTCTGTACAATTGGAAAGGAACTCTGGTACTATTAATAACTCATTCTTGCTTCTGTTAAGACTTTAGGTGGGTCATAAAACTTAATATCATGCTTTAGTAGATTTTAAATCTGACAAAACTTACTGTTACATTTCTATGCACACCAACAAACAAGCAAACAGCCACGGCAACTACAGCTCTCACAAGGGAGTTTACAGCAAAGCATCCTACCATCACTTGATAAATCTAAACTTTTAATTTGTGTCCAATGTTGCCAGAATCAGGGGAGAAACAAAGGGCTCACAACATAAGTTTTTATAACTTTTTCCTTCAGACAACTTATAGTCTAGTTGAAAAGGCAAGATTCTCATACATGAAATAGCACAAAAACTGTCATTTAAATCCCATGTGGGTTGTTCTGATGATTAAATGGTGTGGGAATTCAAGAAAGAGATATATGTAGGTACAGGTTAATTCCAGAAAGGTTTCATGGAAGAAATGCCCCGCAGAAGAAAGAATTTGAGGTTTAGATCAGGGCAGAAATGGAGGACAGCACGGAGGTGGGTAGACCCACGAACAGCACCTTAGCACCTCAGCCCCCAACACCTCCATCAGATTTCTTTCAGGTTCCAGAGGAACTGACACCCAGCTCCTTCATCCTCCTCCAGGATAAGTCTGGGCTGTGCCTTGGAGAGAGAGAAAAGTTTCACAGTGACATGAATCTATTCTCATTTTAATTACCTATTATTTGTGTCACCTTGAACAAATCACCCTCGGCTTCAGTGCTCTCAGCCGTGATGCTAGGATAATACAATTTCAAGGCTGTCTGTCTTACAGGATCATATGGGCAATGAACATAGAATGCCTTGGAAATGTAGGAGGAGTCATACACCTGTAAGTCAGTATTATTACCTTCCTCCCCACCCACCCCCACACCTGTCTGTCCACTATTTGCAAAAGCAGAGGCAGGAACTGCAGCTTACACGACTTCTATTCTCTTCAGGGCCACATAGAGGGGTATGCAAGATAAGTTTTTTTTTTTTTACTCTCACCTGATTTGGGGTTTCACAGTGGGCAGAGCCCCAGCTATGTTTATGCAGTTCACCTATATAGTCAGAAGGCCTTCGGGGGCAATGTGACTTGACGACTTCCTGGATGAACACCATCTCTTCACTGATTGGTTGGTCCTACTGTTCCCATAGCAACCCTAGATCCATTCCACACTCACCGCCTTTCTGTTCTTTCCTGTTCACTGTAACATCTCTTTAACAGCAAGAGATATGAAGTTTAATAAAGTAGAAGCATTTTAATAAGTGGAGAGGTATAATTTAAATAGAAGCTTTTGGCCTTTTTGGAGGCCCCAGAGTTCTCTGCATGTTACAGTAGATTTGTAGTTTTTGACTTTAAGGAGAATTGAAGAAACCAGACATTTTTAATAAAATTCTTTATAAGAATATTAAGGAAACATCGCCCAGCAAATTCTCTACCACATTCATATGACCAGAGATCTCTAACCACCGTTTAGTTCACCTTGTTCCTCCCAAAGAGAAAGTGCATCCTCTGAGCTCTCTTTTGTGGTACCCACATCTTCTTGACTTCCACACACTGCTTCTTCCTGACTTAGTTCCCCCAACATCTGGTTATGGGGATGTCCAGAGGCAGGGCAAGGATCATGGCCATAGCCACACAAACACTGCAAGGTCACGGTTCTGAAAGAGCTCAAAACATTCATGAGATAGTGTTTTTCCCATTTTTCTATTTCAGGTTCTTAGGCTCAGAACATTTGAGTAGGTGGCAATGTGGTATGTAAGTGGTGGTGCCAGGATCCCAACACACACACAAGTGTTCCCTGGTCACATTATTACACTTTTCAATGATGACAAATGACTCTGGCTCTTAGCTTGGATTCCCCTAAAAAGCAGAGTCTCAGACAAGACCTGGAACAGGTAGTGTATTAAAGAGCTGATCCCAGGATGCAGGAGCAAATAAGCGGGAAGGCATAACAAGAAAGAGGAAAAAAACTCTTTAAGGTTATTAAAGGTCTCTGATGGATTTCTGTTGGACGAATTCTTAGAAATATGTAGAATTCCTTCTAGAATCATCAAGCTGACAATAGGAGGCCAGAGCACTGAGGTACTAGTTTCACCCCCTCCATCCTCGGGCTGAGTGTTACTCCTGGGCATTTTAACTCCCCCACACTTCCTCGTTGCCCCTGTGTGCAAACCAAAGTATCGCAGAGGACCCTGGGGTAAAAGACGGGAAAACCTGGCTTTCAGAAGTGCCCACGGCTACTGCTGAAATTGGAGCTGTACCTAGAGGCTCATGTGCCGACACCAAGAGTCTACAGCACCCGATTTTGCAACTTGCTGAAACAACTATCAGTTCAGACTCGTGCCCTGCACAGTTACAGCTGACATGACTGTGACCTTACTCCTGGTTATAGAGAAGTGTTGTTACACAGCCGATTCAGCAGCAGCTTGTCTGGAGCAGCGATCATAGACCAATGTGGGCTCTGGCTAAGATTGCCCAGACGTGCGCTGAGCTTCCTTACTGGTAAGTTGAAGCGCACGAGTCCTTTAAACACAATGTGTTTCAGTCTTCTCATCTGTAAAACAGCCACGGTAGAGTCCACCCCATAGTGTGATGTAGGATTAAATGAGATAATACATGTAAGACACTCAGAAAAGCACCTGGACGTAGTAAGTATTCAAAAGGATAGAATTGCATCACTAATTTGCAATCACTAACATATCCATTTTCTCCTCTCATGGCAGGAGGTGTGTGTATGAAAAGTGCTCCATGTCCCCCCCACTCATGATCAGGAGATGCTGATCAAAAGCTTGAAACAAAATAACGACAAGCCCAGAAACTAAACATCATGGTGACAGGAAATTTCACCACCTGAAATCCAACATTTTCTTAGCATTGTATCTCAGAATAATGAAAAGCATTTAGTAGCTTAATGCTCTCATACAAGCTAGAACTAAAGAGAAATTTTTTTTTGCTATTACAGTTCAGTGAGAGGTTTGTATTTTCCCTTGGTAAAAATTCTTTACTCTGATAGAATAACAGTTGGTTAGAGAGGGGGGAAAAAAAAACTAGCACAGGAGCTGAGTAGCTTCTGGTCTCCATGGTAACAGTGTGCCATATTCTGACCCCTTTAATCACCTGATTCTCTTAGGATGAAGAAAAGAGCAAGGAAGAAAAAATTCTAAGATAAAAAATATAGCCATTTGTAAAGTAGATGATAAGTCAGCAAATGTGGCCCAGAGGTGATTCTGACTACCTATAGTTCCATGACATTTTCTTGAAATTATTTTTTCAGTAAGAGTGATAGTTAATATTGACCACTCAGGGTTTAGTTCAGATTACTCATTGCCCCCTTGTAAGTCACAGCACATATGCAAGATGGCACCCTGGGGATAATGGACGGTTCGCAGCCAAGCCACAATTGGTAGCAAGATAATTGGTCTCCACAGGAATGAAATTTATGACACTTTCCTCCTTACCATAAGCTTTTGCTTGATTTCTAGGAAAGATACTGAACATCTTTTGAAATATCACAGCAGCTCTTCTCAAAGGGAGGTCCATGGAGCTCCTGAAGCAAAATCCCTGAGGGCGTTGTTAAAAGTGCATGGTCTCAGGGTCCATGGATCTTCAGTAGACTCTAGGAGAGCAAGCCTGGAACCAGGCTGAGGAAGCTGTATTTAACGAGAAGCTCCAGGGGGGTCTCATGTGCCCTGTAGTGGGGAAACCACTCATTTAAAGCTTGGGAGCTCTAGAATCTAACATTACCCAACTTTCCTCTACTCTATTTGTGAATGTGACAGATTTCACTCTTCTACAGATGACCCATAGAGATAATCCGTTTTGGGGACTAAAGGATAGGGAAGCACTGACAACCACTGAAGTGAAAGGAAACAAAATCTATTTTGAAAAATCAGCCATAGATTAACAACAAAAAGGATAACCTCGGGTAATTTTATTTAATTATTTACATTGTCTCAACACTTATTACAATGTCTATGTGCTAAACATTATATAATTTATTTTAATTGTTCTTTTTTTTTTTTTTTTTGAGACAAGGTCTGGCTCTGATGCCCCACACAGTGGCATTGTCATAGACAGCAAATGCAAACTCCTGGGCTCAAGCAATCCTCCTACCTAAGCCTCCCGAATAGCTGGGCCTACAGATATTCACCACCACACCCAGATAATGTGCTATTTTATTTTGTCTTATTTTATTTTATTTTTGTAGAGATGAGTCTCACCATGTTGCTCATACTTCTTTTACTTTTTTTTTTTTTTTTTTTTGCATTTTTTGTCTGGGGCTGGGTTTGAACCCACCACCTCTGGCATATAGGGCTAGCGACCTACTCCTTTGAGCCACTCCTTCTTTTACTTTTTATAAGATAGAATTCTTACATTAAAAGACAAAAGCCTAATACAATAAAGTGATAATTTATTTCACACCTCCTATAAAATTACAGGAGTTACATTTAGAGGCCATCTGATTTATTCATTCATTCACATATTCAAATATTGACTAAGTATTTGCCATCCACAAGGCAGAACTCTCTGTGCTGGAGACAAAGATGTGAGAAAACCCCTGATATCACAGAGTACACCTCCTAAGAAAAAAGACAGATAATAACAACTAAGTAAAAATATCTACCATGTCAGATGGTGAAAATAACTAGAGAAAAATGGAAAACAAGGAATGAAGTGGTTATAGTTTTAAATAACTGGTATGGAAGATGACATTTGAGTAAAAACCTGAACATGGTGAGGGAGCCAGTCATCCAAGTGTCTGATGAAAGAATGTTCAAGGCGGGGGAAATATCAAGTGCAAAATCCTTGGGGTAGAACTTCCCGGAAGTTAGTGTGGCTGGAATAGAGTGAGTGAAAGAGAGTAGACGGGATGAGACATAACGCTTTGGGGAGAAAAGGCACATATCCTGACCATTGACTTTGACCAGAAGAATCCATGGGAAAGTTTTCAACAGAGAAATTACAGGACCTGAATTTTGTTTGTAAGGATCATTCTGCACTGAACTGAAACTAAACTGCAGGCAAGACAAGGACACAGAAAGGGGGACCAGGTGGAAGGCACTCTCTAGGACTTCAGGTGTGAAGCCGTGTGGGCTGTGCCTACGTTGGCAGTCGTGGTGGTAGTGAGAAATGGTAAGATTCTGAAAAAGTTTTGAAGGCAGAGTGAAAGAAGTGAATGAATTAATCACATGTTGAATCAAGAAAGAAAAGAATTGCGATGGTTTGATCTGAGCAATTGGGAAGATGGAGCTGCCTTTTCCTAGATCTAGAAGACTGGGGAAGAAGCAGGGCTTTGGACAAGTTAAGACTTAAATATCTATTAGACATCTGGGTAGTAATGTCATGTAGACAACGGATTTATGAATCTGAAGTTCATGAAAGACATGTGGACTGGATATACAAATTTGTGAATCACCAACCTGAATGATATTTCCTGAAGGAGTAAGTGTAAATAGAAAGAGAAGAAGTTCAATGTGTGAGTACTAGGAAACTTGGACATTTAAAGGTCAAAGAGATCAGTAGCAACCATTAAAGGGACTGAGAAAGATCAGCCAATGAGATAGGAGGAAGAAACACTTAAATGAAATATCCTAGAAGTTATGAACATATTTCAAAAAGGTAGGAGTAATCAACAACATCAAATGCTTGAAGGTCAGTAAGATGAGGATGGGGAATTGACCACTGGATTAAGCAAAGTGGAAGTGAACACTGATCTTCACTAGAGCACTTACATCTACTGATGGGATCAGAATTCTGATTTTATTGAATTCAAAAAAGAGAAAAGAAAATGAACTAATATAAAAATTCATTTTGAGATCTTAGCTCTAAAAAGGAAGTGAGAAATGAGGTGATAATGAATGGAGGGAAAGAGGATGCCAAGAAAAGTGAGTTTTTTCTCTGTCCTCTTTTCTTCTTTCTTTCTTCCTCCCCCTACCTCACCGCCCCAGGATAGGGTGCAGTGGCCATAGCTCACCGTAACCTTGACTTCCTTGGGTAGCTCAATCCTCCCTCCTTTGCCTCCCAAGTCATTATGACTACAGGTGTGAGCTACTTTGCTTGGCCTCCTTTTCTCTTTTTAAAAATATGTGAATTTACAGAATATTTGTGGTCTAAGAGAATATTCAAGTAGAAAGAGGCAATTTGATTACAAAGCACTAGAAGAAAGACCTGTTGGGGCACTGCCCATGAAGAGATAGGAGCAACAGATATGTGCAGGGGTTAGTTCCAGAATCAATCTCTCTCTCTCTCTCTCTCTCTCTCTCTCTCTCTCTGTCTTTCTTTTAGATGGAGCCTCACTTTGTCACCCTCAGGAAAGTGCCATGGCATCATAAGTCACAGCAACCTCAAACTCTTGGACACAAGCAGTCCTCTTGTCTAGCCTCCCAAGAAGCTGGGATCACGGGCACCCAACACAATGCTGGCTACTTTTAGAGATGGGGTCTCACTCCTTCTCAGGCTGGTCTTGAACTCGGCCTCCCAGAGTGCTAGGGTTACAGGTGTGAGCCATTGCCCCCAGCCTGTTTTTCTTTACTAACAAATGGTTCAACTATGACATCAGAGGACAAAGTAAGTGGTGGCAGCTTATAGAAGTCTGCTTCTCTATGCTTTTTCTCTCTGTGAAAAAGGAAAACAAATTTATTGAGAAAAGAAGGAATGGTGAAAAAGTTTGGGGAGTTCGAGGTGGAAGATGAAAGTGAGAACTGTCCCGATCCAGGAGCCTGGGCAGTGAAAGGATTTGGGAAATGTGGTATGATTGCCAGCAGCATAAAGGGTCTTCTGGCTGAATATAAGACAAGACTACGCAGCAATTTTGGCCTGAATGTCTAGGGAAATGTATAATTGTGAGTTAACGCCAAAAAAAAAAAAAAAAAAAACTTGATTTAGCTATCAAACAAGTTTTCCAAATCACTTCAGAAATTTTTCCTCTTAATTTTGCCAAAGATCATTCTGAGTATTTCTCAGTGTCCCTTAGAAGTGCTGAGTCATGGTTATTACCCCTGCCGGCCAGAGATGAATTCTGAATGCTTAGTTACTGAATCTATAAGGCTTTTACTTTATAAGAAAGTGAAGTATATTTTTAAAATACCCTATTCTTCCCAACCCCTATTTTCTACTCTCTGGCAAAGGAATCTCTGTGACATAATTTATGCTGACATACTTCTTAAGTTTATTCCTACCAATCGGATGGTATTAATAAATTCTACTCTAACGAAATTATTCTCATTCTTGAGCTTTTGAGGTCCTGGGGATTTATACCAAAGACTGATAAAAAATTTCTCAAGGCAGAAATAACCTTTGTACGAAACCACACCGCATGTTACGTGTCATTTATTAATGGTAAGAGAGATAAAACTCAAATGAACTAAGAAAGGATTTTATGATGGGGATATTTTATATGAACCTCAGAAATTCCTGTAGTCCGTCCTGCTTCTGAGCTCTTCACACACATGAGTTTTTATTCATTGCTAGCTAATTAACACCATGCTTCACATCTTCTTGCATTTCTCATGGATCCATTGGTTTCTGGGAAGTAAGGATTGAACATACTAATTCATGTAAGGTGTTTAGAACACAATAGCTGATGATAGGTTAGTTTTTAACCAAATATATAATATATTATAAGTATATTTTATCCAGGCTGTCTTCTATGTTGGAATGGGTTGGTTCCCAATTCTGCCACTTAGAAGTTGTTTAACCTCTCTGAGATTCAGTTTCTCAAGTTTTCAAAAGAGATATTTCCTGCCTCCAGTCAGGGTTCATAAAGGACTTCTAACACAGTCCCTAACACTTTGTTAAGTATGCTTTAAAAGATGCCGTACATTTTAGGTACTTTGCCACAGTTGCCATTCTTTCTTCAGCCTACTACATACATCTGGTGTTGCCACATCTTCCTATCATTTTCCTTTTGGGGCTTGTCTCCTGTTAATCTGTCTTCTGTCAGTTCAATTCTCAGGCCCAGCTGCTGACCCTAAGAGGATAGAAATAAAGTTGTGTCTCCCCTGCAAGAACAGAGGCTCCAAAATCAAAGACTAATTGTGTCTAACACAGGAATTAATTTAAAAGATTACTAAAAGACCAACAGTCTGGATCACTTTGATACTCAGCTAGATGAGGTTAAAAACAAATTGCAGGGGCAAAGTTATACTTCCAGACCACAATTCTCAAGGAGTTCAGAAAGAAAACATTTGCATTGGTTCAAATTGTTCTCAGTTCTTTTAAAAGGCATTATCTTCCAAAAATATTCTTTTAAAGATATGCTATTTTTGAATTAAACAAATACACTGAATTGGAAAATTTACTGCTTAAAGAAAGGAAACTCAGGCAATGAGCCATCATCTATAACCTCAGGCTAAATCAGCAAAAAGAATTAGCACTGATGTCATCAGCATTGGGCACCGCTTCCTGAGAATTGAAATTCCAGTTAAAATATTTTTAATGTTAAAAAAAAAGAGAACAATTATCCAATTTCCTCTATGGCCTGAATCAATGTGGCATTGGGGTATTTTAAATATATGAATATTGGTTCATAAATTTCATATAGTAAGAAAAGTCGGTTCTTTACACTGCCCTCTCCCCTTCATTTTCAGGACAACTATGATTACATGCCTATGTGGGTGAGGGCTGGAAGAGTTAGGAAGGATTCCAAGATACTTAGCATCCTTCCAGGAAACTCTAGGTTCCATGAGAATAGAGCTGGGGGCTGCTCTGCTCAACTCTGTGTATTCATTGCCTAGGGAGCTCAATTAATGTCTGTTAAATGAATGAGTGAATGACCGGGTACTAAAAAGAAATCAGAATCACCATTACAGTGTACTAATTTCCACCTACCCACCCCCACCCTGATTACTCTACTGAACTTTGTATTACCCTCACTGTAGAATATTATTGTTGATCAGACATATTGTTATTGAAGATGATTCAGAGTCAATAATAACTAGTAAATTTCCAATTAAAACCTAAATTTATGTTTATAATCACTTTAATCTCCCAGCATTTCAGAATTTTTTATGAGCCTCCTCTAATGGCTTTATGTGAACTTATCTATCTGCAGTCTGGCATCATCAAAGCAGGTCGTTCTAACTATAACCAATAAATAAAACTACAGTTATTCACAACTCTCAAGAAAGATGAATTTACCCACATTCTGTTTTCAAGAAGCTGGAAACAGAAGATGTGGCAAAACAGGTCAGAAAAAAAACAAAACCCGATCTCGTTGAGTGTATGCTGTAACCAGTAATCACACAGACTAAAGTGGCGAGGTGATCACAAACCTTTGGAGACAGGACTCATCATCTGAAAGAGGAATTTAGCAAGAGACAGCAGTTCATGTTGCTCAGTGGATGAAAAATGTTGGAGCTTAATAGCCATCACTTTTACAGCTGCTGTAGTCTAGCATGCAGGGCAAAAAAATTATGACATTTAAATCCAAGTGACAATTTATTTGTGGACACATTATTGTGTATACACTTAAGATTTTAATTAGAGTGAGTTAACACCGCCTCCTAAAACAATGCTGTCCCTTTACACCTTTGAGGGGGTGGGGTAAGAGAGAGGGTGTTGGGGACAGTGAGGAAGGGAGATGAAGTTTCTGCTCCCACTTACTGTACTGATTCCACAAAGTTCTTAGAATTAGCTGATCTCTTGAAGCAAAGAAATTTATCTGAAAAGTATGGAAGGTTGTTCTTCCTCTTGGAGAAAAACAAATTTCCCTTGGATAGGTTGTAGGCTTCAGGACAACTGGGATACCCAGTCTTTGCAGCAGCCTAGAGTAGTAATTTCTGCCCTTGCAAGCCTTATTGGAAGCCTCTTGGGCCAGTGGAGAGTGTAGGCAGATGGGTGTCCCCAGAAACAGCAGTAAAGAATGATGAACTCTTCTCCATGACAATTCAGGACCTTAAATGTGCTTACTGCCCGTGTTCTCATTTTTAATTTTGGAGAACAAAACATACACAAATATTTTTGAGCAAAATTAGAAATATAAATTAGCTTAAAGTAAGAGAGTCAGTATGGTGAGAGATAGTGGTACAAATTCTGAGATCAGATACATCTGAATTCAAAATCCAGATCCCCCATTTCTAACTGTGTCAACTGGGAAAGGTATTTTACTTCCTCAAGCCTCGGTGTCCCTGTTATTAGAGGAGAGAAGTAAATCTATTTCATAGAATTGATTTAAAGATAATATAGGATTAATTATGCAAAGCATTTCTCAGAGTGCCTGCAGCTACTAAACCAAAGTGTTTATTACTATGCTACTAATAATAATGGTCCATATTCCCATCCCATAAATAAGCACTGCTAACATTTTAGCACGTAGTCTTTCATTTTGTTTTCTATGAGAGTGTTCACATGGATTTTTTAGATAGTAATGGGAATGTACTATGCATAATGTCTGCAGCTTGCTTTTTTAGAGCAATTAACAATATATTGTGGACCATCTTTCCATGTCAATAAATCAAGTCCCATAATGTAATTTGTTGTGGCTGCACAGTAATCTCTTTTATGTCTCCACAATATTTTATTTCACTGATGTCCTTATTGCCACGCATTTAGGATGTGCCTAAAGTTTCTCTATGAGAAACTGTGCCACAGTGAATAACCTTGCTCATCCTTTGTTTGATGTAAACATCGTAGGGTTAAATTCTAGAAGTGAACGCACTGAGTTAAACAAAGTGCATACACTCTTATTTAGCTTTCTTGACAAATTTTGACAAATTCTCTTCCACAAAAGACTCCCATGGAATATGTGAGATTCTCATCCACATAGGGTGTTGGAATCTCACCTTCAAGGGAAAAATCATTGCCAATACTAGTGAGGAGGGTGTTTCCTTGCTGTGACTATAAGACAAGCCTAAAAGCTAATTGAAATCTCCTAACTGCTGTTTTCTAGTTGAAGATAATTCTGGATCAGGGATCCACAAACTACAGCCCAGGAACCAAATTCTACCTGAAGTCCATTTTGGTACATCTTAGAAGTTAATAATCAGCTTCATAGGTGATCATTTGTAATCAATTTTTTGACAGGGAACACTAACTTTTACCCCAATTAAGCAAAATCTTTCTTTTAAAAAGAATTCCATTCTTCTCATTAACCAACTTGTATCACAAAAAACTTGTACACAGTGATTATTATTATATTTTGAATTTTGTCCCCAGAAGTTATAGAAATTTATTTATCCTAATTATATAAGTATCTATATAATATTCTTCGTGATTTTGCATCTTGGCCTACTAAGCCTAAAACATATATTGTTTGTTTATAGGAAAAAGTTTGCCAACCACTCTTTAAGAATATTAGTTACACTCTGGGAGGCCAAGGTGGGTAGATCCCTTGAGCTCAGGAGTTTGAGACCAGCCTAAGAAAGAATGAGACCCTGTCTCTACTAAAAAATAGAAAAACTGCCCCCAGCATCATGGAGGTGCCTATAGTCTCAGCTACTCTGGAGGTTGAGGCAAGAGGATCATTTGAGCTCAGGAATTTGAATGTGCCATGAGCTATGAAGTCATAGAACTCTGCAGGGTTCAGAGTGAGACTCTGTCTCAAAAAGAAGAGTATTAATTAAAAATATAAAATATATTTTAAGAACTTCACCTAACATATTAGAGGGACACATTGAACAAAGATATTCCTTTATTCTGCGAATTTGTGATTTTCAAACATGGATTTCTCAGGTTCTTCAAAGATAATAATGGGGGAGGAAGACGAAGAGAGAAAGAAGCTAGCAAATCTTCACACTTCAATAATGTTTATTGTCTCTTCTTTCAGAGTTGGTTCCAAACAAGGGTTTATGTAAATAATTGGTTCCAGTATTTTTTTTTTAAAAGGTGGGGGAGTGCCTAGAAACTGCTCGCCTGGTAGAGCAGGGCATTCCTGAAGCCAGAGATTTCTTCTGTGTACCATCACCCAGTGGCTGTTGACAACAGAGTTCACAATAGGCCTCCACCCACCTGTTTTCCAATCAAACTGGCCCACTTTTTAAAAGGTCATACATCCAACTGATGAGACATGGTTAATAACCCATCTTGATAAATCTAAATTGGAATCAGTCATTTCTTTCTCTTGCCAGGAGAAAACTAATCTTGATTCATATAAAGTATTTCATGCTTAAAACTGTTCAGCAAGTATTCCCACAGTAAGGAGGAAATGATAGAATTTAAAAGCAATGGGTAAGTATAGAAAAGAAAGGTATAATCCTAACTTTTCTTCATTTTTCCAAGTAGTTCAGTTAGGTTGTGAGAGTAAACTTATCATGGAGCTATTCCTTCACTCTATAGCAAAATGTAATCAAATGTTTAGTAGCAAAAAAAAAAAGCATAAAACAAACAAAATAAATAAACACAGGAATAAAAATTGAGCCGTTTTTCCACTAACTGTGGCTTTCTTGCTGATTGTGCATTTATTTCCAGAAGGTTTAACATGATTGCCTCTTCTCCCTTCCTGGAGGTCGTTTAGATCCACCCTGACACATTCCCACACACAAAGCTCTTCTATCCTCAGGTTCAAGTTGGCAGGGAAATTCTTTCAATTAAGCAAGCAAGAAAATAGTCTGCTCTTTACTGGGTATGTGCTATTTAAAAATCAACAACACAATAATACATCAACTCCATACCAGGAATGCCAGACACGAGAATTAAAATTTCTAGAAAAAGATTGTATCAAAGTTATCCTCCTTCTGGAATCAGCTAAATCAAATCAATAGAAATATTAAAAAAGTGATAGTAATAATAGCAACACCCAGTGTTTGGATGCTTGCTGTGTAGCAGGGCCAGTGAGTCACGAGAATCAGACTGGATTGACGTTCAGGAGCCATCAAACACGTATTGTGATCCAGACCCTGTTCCAACTCAATGATGAGTGTTCCTGCTTCCAGTCAGTGGCACCGTGAGGTACCACCATTATTATCGACATTTTCCAAATGCAGTTTAGCAAATTGCTCCTAGGGCTGACGTAGCACACCACGTTCCCAGCACGTGAGCCGAGGGCCCCTGCCCCAGAGCCGTGTGCTGCCTGATGATGGAAGAGGGGGAGATTCTACCGGGATAAGCTCTAATCTCAATTGTCACCGTGAGAGTGAATAAAAAAAATTTTAAAGCAAAACAGGAATGGAAATGCTGAGAGTGAGAAAGGAGGTAACTGCTACACAGATGTGTCGGATCACTAACCACTAGCTGCAAAAGCTGGTAGAGTAAAAGTCACAACAGTGACTCCAGATGGACCCCAAAGCACTGAGCCACTAGCCGGAACAAGCCTCCAGGCCTCACATCTGGCCCAGTGAAAGTGGAAACCACAGTGGAGACAAAGACCTAGTCAGTCCAGACTCCCCAGATGGTGGTGCACCCACAACACTGCCAGGATGAAGGTAGAGCTGCTGAAGATCACAACAACTGAACCAAAGTAGCACCATTTCCAAAACTGCCTTCTTGGTGACGCTCATAAGAATTCTCCAAAGGTGGGGGGAAAGGGGTGCATAAGACTACATGGTTTAGTAACATGGAAAGAAGCTGGGTCAAATCAAGTGACAGGACTTCTTTCCTGCGGGACTTCTAGAGCCTTTGATATGCCATCTCTCATTATCTCATCTCTCCATTACAATATGTAGCGTCTCCTAAACTTATCTGAACACTGAATGTTTTCTTAGAAAAAGATGTTAACATTTTGTAGGTTCTCTGTCTTCCATGTAGCACAGTTTGAATGAAATAATCAACCTTTACTCTTCCTCTGTGGTAAAGACTATCAGGGCTGTTGCCAGGGGAAGGGTTTGCTGGTGTTCATATCTGCACACACTTACAGGCACGAGAGGATCAACCAGCAACCTGGGATGTTCCACTGGGTGACTTGTAATGTGGTCCTTGGCAGGACTACTACACTGAAGTCCACCTAACTAGGCGAGTTGGGGAAGGATGAACCGCACACAAATGCGTGTCCATATGTTATTTCTGCTATTACAAAAGGTGTCCATAAGGTTCGTGAGCAATTTTAAATAGTTGTCTATTTTTTATTGCACACGAGCTTTATGGACAGCCTGTGTAGACAGAGACACCATCGTGTTCTTCAGAGATTCAAAGAATTCCAGGGTCCAAAACAGCTTAAGAACCAACTATACTTTACAGACTAAAAATAATCCTGCAAAGGTGATATTGACACTGAATTCCAGAGGCTGCCCATAATTTCAGACAAATCCCAGTTTCACTGGAGCTTAGTTTCCTCGTCGAAATTATGATGACAGCATTCTTTGTCCTAGGTACCCTGCAGAGCTAAGATGAATATGAAATTATGTATGTAGTAGCAGATAAGAAGCTTTAATTAACTTAAAGTGCTAAGCAAATATTAGAAACATTATTATTATAGTAAAATTAAATCATATTTCCTTCAAAAAAGGAAATATAAGAAAAGGGAAAAAACCTGTCACATTGTGAGATTAGTAATGTGTGTCTAAAAAACCCCACAAACTCCTTCCTTTCCCCCCCTCCCCCTGACCCACCCCTTTTTTGGAATTTAATTGTGTTTTCCTCTCTTGTGGGCATGTGCTGATGTCATATTAGTATTGAGTACATGGGATGCTTGCTTTTCCATTCTTATGATACTTTACTAAGGAGGATGTTCTCCAAATCCATCCAGGTAAATTCGAAAGATGTAAAGTCTCCATCTTTCTTTATGGCTGCACACTATGAATTTTTAATAACAAAATATTTCTAGAGTTATCCCAAAAAAGGTATTTTTATAATTACATTTGTAGAAGAAATTTCAAAAGGAAAATTACTTTGAACAAAAATAATTCTTATTTAGCAAGTGGCAGTATAAGTGGTAAATGAGCAAACTAATATAATTTAAAAGAGTACAAACACTTAGTGGCTAATACTTATTGATCGATTGACAGTAGGCCAGCACTGAAAGAATATAAGCGTTATATTTAATAAAGTGTTCTTTGCTCAATCATTACCTATTTTTATACTGACCTGGAAATAGCAAGTTCTATATTTTATAACCAGGTTAAAGGATGATCTAGCTTCTTTGCACCTTCTGAGTCCTTTTAAGAAAATTTTTTACTTTCACAAATCCCACAGCCTACCTCACGCATCATCAATTTCAGCTCTGGTGAACAAGACATCAGACAGGGAAGATACTTCTCATTCTTTGGTCAACAACAGGAAACAACACCATCTTCAAAAATACCTTTCTCTGAATACCTGTTCATTACCATTTCTTCAAGTAATGAGTAAATAAGATTAGAGCCTAAACCAGCATTCCTGGGTAAAAACTCCAGAGTTTCTCAGTGGGTCCCCCAAACCCGTGACACAGGACACAGGAGGATGGTTAGTTACACTTGTGCCTGGAAACCGGGGTCTAGATAGTTTATGTGAGTATAAAGAGTCTTCTCCAAAACCCATATGCGATTCCTCTGTGGAAGCATGAGTTAATTTAACAGCTGAAAAGACAGAGAAGCCACATAAAAATGAAAAAGTTATAGGAATCCTGCTATGTCAGCAAAAGGAAAATTTCTTTAGTGGCCTAGCCGCAAGCTCAGCACCAGCGGCTGAAATGTTGAGGAACAGAAAGCTCCAGCGGGTTAGGTTGCGATGCAGCACCCACATCACAGCCTGGGAGACCTCTTTTGAGTTCCCAGGCCTGGGGGCCTAAGCACCTTTCTCTTGTAGAGGTGGCAAAACCCCACCTCTATCTTTTTTCTTTCTTTCTTTTTTTTTTTTTTTTTTTTTTTTTTATTAAGTTTGGGCCAGGACTGGGTTTGAACCTGCCACCTCTAGCATATGGGGCTGGTGCCCTACTCCTTTGAGCCACAGGCGCCCCCCACCACCTCTATCTTTTCAGCATCCCAGATGAGCCCAAGAATTAAATTGACATAAAACAGATGAACAAGAAAAAAAGCATATACATTTATTTAAGACAAATTTTACAGGCGAGGGAGCCCTCAGAAGGAAATAAAGACTAAAGGAAACAGTTAAAGTCAATCGCTTCTGTATGAGTTGGACAAAGAACAGTCAGTTGTGGAAAAGCAACTAAATTATGTGAAGAAGCTTTAAATATAAAGGGTCATTTTAACAAGGTCTGTACAGAATTCTCTTGGCTTCAACTTCCTGTCCTTGATAATAAGAACGCTATTCCTTCTGTGATGGGGAGGACATCTACACATAGGAATTTCATCTCCTGCCTTTAAGAAACAGAACGAAGGTCAGAGTGACCGCCTTGTGCCTGCTGTTTTATTAAGTGCCTTTAATTCAGAATAGTCAAAATGCCAGAGCAGCATATGTTGGTGGAATATTCTTAACTCCTCTCTTCTCTTCCTCTTAGAGATTGCTTGCAACCTCCCAAGTTCATGAAGTTCATTCTCCACAAGCAGAATATAAAAATGGCTTCCTTTCTCATTCTCAGAGACTCCAGACTCCAAGACTAACTCTAAAAAGTGAGCAGCTAAAGCATAAGCCTAAACTGCTTCTTTTCCATCGACCCTGCTATAATCAGGTGCTCCCTGAAGCACCGTCAAGGGAAGAATGTACGATGATAAGAGAACTCTCAGGCTCTAACTCATAAACTTGACCACTGAATGCCCTCACAGGTATCATGGGTGGGCTTAACTTCTGCCAATGAGAGGAGTTAGATAACACTCTTCCTTCTGATTTTCACAGAAGAAGGAGGATCTCTTGGGAGGAAAAGGACTTACCCTTATTTTTTGTCTTTATACCTACAAAGAGGCATCAGGGGATAGTAGAGAAGGGAGGCCAAGGGCAGAGCTGAGCATCAGGATTTGGATTGCAAAAGGAAACTTTGGAAGAAGCTGAATCAGTTAGTTTGCTTTAATTAGTGGCAAACAAAAAGCAACTCAAAATAGTTGGTACAACTAGGGATAGTGATTATTATACATACCAACAAGTCCCAAGAAGTGGAAGTCCAGGGAAGAGGTTAATTCAATTGTGAAGGGCACTGCCCCAGTCAATCTTCACACTCTCTGCTTCACATCCTCAGCACATCACCTTCATCCACATGCTGTCTCCTCTGAACACAGCTGTGTTAGTTTGTTTATGACACTAACAAAATGCCACAGCCTGGATGGTCTGAGAAATGTATCATCTCACAGTTGGGGAGGACAGAAGTCCACGATCAAGGTGTGCACAGGACTGGTTTATTTTGAGGACTGGAGGAGAGAATCTGTTCAGTGGTTCTCTCCTGGCGTCCGCTGGTTTGCTGGCAATCATTAGCACTTCCTGACTGATAGACACATCCCCGTGATTTCTGCCTTAACCTTCTTCACATGATGTCCTGCCTATGTTTGAGTTTCCCCTTTTTAGAAGAACAGCAGTCCAGATCAGATCAGGAACGAGCCCTCTGTACTCCAGTATGGCCTCACCTTAATTAATTACATCTAGAATAACTCTATTTCCAAACAAGCTCACATTCTGAGGTACTGGGGATTAGGAATCCATCAGATCTTTTTTGTGGGACCTAATTCAACATAAAATAATAGCAAAAGAGCTGCTCCAGATATCACATCTATAAACAGTGTCCCCAGAAAGAAAGGCTGTATCATCCTTACTCCTTTCAAGAAACTTTGCAGCACATGTACTGTCCTGTCTCAGTGGTCCGGCCTCTGTCATATGCCTGCCTCTAACCAACCCCTGGTGATGGGGCTGGGATTGCAGACATTTGCAGGTGAACTGCTCCGGAGAATACAAGGACTATCTTGACCGACAGACAGAAAAGGAACATGCTAAGATGACAAGCATGTGAGTTACCATCTTCCCTTAAGTCTTTCAGTCCTCTAAGTCGTTACCTTTTCTCCTTTTTTTTTTTTAACTCTAATCACACCTTTTACCTTTTTTAGAGTACATGTTCATTGAAGAAAATTGTGAAGTATTAAAGCAAACAGACTTTGAATGATTAAAAAATCCCACCAACTGAGATTTATTCTTCTAATTTCTTCTATTGATGTACACATATGCATATCAGTAAAAAATGCTTATTGAAAAACATTGAGGGAATATTAATATTTTACTGAGGACTAATTTAAAATGATTCATAATCCATCAGAGATATTTCCTACACTAATAGAAAATAATTTCCTATATTATATATTATACGTATCATGCACACACATATTAATAGAGCAAAGCATGGGATTATAGTCTGCATACTGTGTGTAGCCTGCCTTTTTCAATTAGGATTAATTTAAATGCTTGCATTTCCTTTCTCCTTGTAGCAAGGCCAGTAATCATAAGATCTGGAGCAGCTCACTCCCAACACATATTCATACCACACAGTTCTCTTTTGTATCATTAATTGCAAAAGTGTTCTAGCTCATGTTAAGTCACAAAAGAAGGCTTTTTTGATTCCAGTTGTGGCAGGAGAGAAGGGGTCCCAATGAAATTAGACATCATTCCTGAGAACCAAAGTCAAAGAGTCAAACACATCTCCTCTGTGAAATATTTCTGATTCCTGACCCAAAAAGAATTCCACCTTTGTGCTCAAAAACTGTTTGTCTGTGTCTGTCTTTGTGACAATGTTCCCTATCGTAACGCAATGAGTTGTGGTATCACTGGGCTTTTTAACTTGAAATGCTACGCCCGAGAGCACAGATGAGCTCTGATTCATCTTGGTATCCTCTGTGCCTGGCATCAGTAGATACTGAATATATGTTTTATTGAGCAAATGAATTCATTTCTTCATTCATTCACAGGAGAACATGCTCAGAACTTTTTCTCACCCCACAATGGTTGATCTTGTTTAAAAAAAGAGGCAAAGTTTGAACAATTAATTTTTACAGTATCATTTGGAAGAAAGTGAAATGCAATTATTTCAACACTAACTTGGATATCATGCTTAAATTACAGTGAAGCGTTCGCCAAAAAAAGCCAGGTGTCTATATAAATCAAGTAATAACTTGACAACCAGGTGATGGTTGCTAAGAAACTGCATTTTTCTGTGAACACATGGTGTATGAAGTATGGCCTAGATTCATATCCTACATTAAACATCTTCCTTAGAGTTATCTACAAAGTGTGATTTTGCATAGCTTGTCAAGGTAAATAAGTTCCTCACTCAGTCATCCTGCTTCCTCTATTTAAAAAAATGTTTCTATACATAGAATATTATTCCAATGCCATTATCTGTTCTGAACTCAAGGTTCATTAGGTTTATAGACTGAGGACCCCTTCACCTCCAAAAAACTTCAGTAGCCTCAAAGGTTAGCTACCCTCTCCTGCAGTTACCACTGAGGAACAACCAACCATGCTAAATGCAAAAATTAAAATACCTACCATAAGTCTATTCCAAAGTGACGTAACAATGAACTGGAAATGACACAGTCTCTGCCAACGAGAGAGTTTTGCTCATCACTACTGAACATAATGAAGAATTTGCTATGCTCTGCCTAAAATAGGAATTTGACCCCAGACCTGGAGGTCCAAAAATTGCTTGGGGGCTGTGCCAAATTCAAAAGCTAGGAACTGTTGGAAATAAATAACTCAAGTTTTAACTGCTATATTAGGAAAATTTTATTGCAAATAACAGAAACCCAAACCCAATTAGCGAAAGCTGGGGAGAAAAGAGACTTACTGAGATGTTAGAACAGTCTGGGTAACTCATAAAGTTGAAGAGTCTGCAGGGAACAGCAACCACCGAAGTACTGAGGGAATCTGGGCTCTAACCAAGGACAGCTCAGCTGCTCTGCCTCCTCTGCGGGGAGGGGGGGTCCCACCTTCCTACTGCTCGGCTGTCTGTCTGCTCAACTTCCTCCCCCGGGGGGATGTGATCAGCAGCAGCGCAGAAGTCAAGTGTAAGAGGCAAGAGCCTTGGCACTCCTCGTCCTTGGAAATTTCTCTGCAAGGACTATGCATGTCTCAGCTTGGGGCATTTGCCTAACTTGCCACATGGGGACGGCGTAGGTGCCGTTGTTGACAATTCCCCCTCTCAAGGAGAGTGGGAGCACCCAGTTTCTAAGAAGAAAGAGTGACGCTATTACAAGAAGGTAAAAGGCAAGGGAGGAAAATCAAGAGGGATTCAGGACTCCAGAGCCGCTTGGCAATGATTTTAATATCCCTGTCACTAGTTTTGTCATCACACTGTTACGGGATGACCCAACCCCTATCCTGCACAGTGTCACTCTGTTCGAAAACGCTTTTGGCTGTTTTCACCTGAAAACACTAAAGGAACTGTCTCTGTGACAGTGCAGTTGACGGCTCTTTGCATCCTTCTGTGGAACGCTCACACATTGAGATTCTGAGGTTTAGTTTTCACAGATTACAAGGCTCCTTTGAAATGAAATTCGAAAGCAAAGATGGAAGAAGTAGAGAGATGCATGTGAAGTGCTTTCCGCCACAATTCCTAAGGTTTCTTAAATTAATGTCTCCGGTCCATTAACCAGCTCTTCTGTAATTAGAAGAGCAGCGACGTCCAGGTTAACACGTCTGACTGCCGAGGGGAGCACTGTCCAGTCACAAGTATGAACAGCAGGCTCCTCGGCTCCCCGGCTTTCCCACTCAGATACCGTCTCAGAACAATTCCGAGTGTAATATAAAGCGAGGGACTGTGACCTGCAGATACGACTACCTGAGAAAAGTTCCCGTAAGGCACAATCTGTTGGGGAGGTGCCTGTGGCTCAGGGAGTAAGGTACCAGCCCCATATAGGGGAGTGGCGGGTTCAAACCCGGCCTCACCAAAAAAAAAAAAAGGCACAATCTGTTTATTCAACAAATATTGATAGAAATATATTCACTTTCCTTCACCTAGAAATCTATGTCTTTATTTGAAAATCAGTGATGCTTAATGCTTAAGGAAGTATTGTCAGGTAGCCGGAGACTTTTATCTATTCAAAAGATCCTTACTTGCCACAGGTGTGCTAAGTCCCCACGGCTAGTCTTACGAAATATCCTAGACCTTCCTTCTGTTTGAGTAGTCAATCATACAAATTAATCCCGCCCAGTTTTCCCGTTACCTTGACCTTACGAACATTGAATGCATGGCATCTTACCATCTGTTCCCTGCCTTCATTTTCACTGTGCTTTCACGTAGTACCAACATCACTCCCATTTACCATTTCATTATTGTACTCTCCCACCAAATTTACACAGGCATCTCCTCTTCCAGGGAAATACAGATATTTACTGCTCATCACTCACAAGGAGAAAAAACAGCACGCTCAAAGGAGTGAGTTCCAGAAGCAAAGGAGAGGACTCCGGACATGGTGGTCCCACAACTGTTTGTCAGGTGAGCTGGGCACAGAACTGCGAGCAGGGGCAGACATTCCGAGGAAGCATTTGTAACTTTCAATAGCCATGGAATAACTGTGTGTTCCTGGTATCTGATAATAAAAACCAAGTTTAGATTGTCTGTATTTTTTAATTGTGTATCATTTTTCTAGTGATTCCTCTGTGCTCACTTTATAAAAGTACTAGCTGCTGACAAACTGAAAATGAAATAAACCAGTTAGCCTTCCCCACAGATGGTATAAGACTCTCTCCTCTGGAGAAGGCCTCCTGGAGCAACACAGGCAGCGCCAGAATCCTGGAAAGACAGAGAAGGAAAACGAAGCCCCCCCCCCCCGTCTCCTCTGCCCCTGCCATCTCCCGTGGAAGGTCCCCTTTCGGCATGCCCACTGAGGCTCACACAAGGTCAGTCTTTGGGGCAAAAAGCAGGATATGGAAGGATGCAGAGCAGATGTCCATTCTGTACAGTTGAGAAGTTTATGTCCTCAACACAGCAGACGCACAAAGTCCCATCATCCCAGCGCAATGTCATCTTGGTCACATTTCTTATCGATTTACTGCCTCTGA
Organism: Arctocebus calabarensis; assembly: GCA_963573935.1. NCBI lineage: Eukaryota > Metazoa > Chordata > Mammalia > Primates > Lorisidae > Arctocebus > Arctocebus calabarensis. The sequence goes on along the minus strand of CAUYON010137623.1, from coordinate 34,259 downwards.
GCTCCTGATCTATCCTTCAGGATGTGCGCTGCCGTGAAGGACAGAATTCCCTGAAGCACCCGTGCTTTACAGTGAGTGCCACGTGGAGCTCTTAGGAGCAGGCACTGGAGGGGTGCGTCAGAGGAGGGGCTGTCCCCCCGTTGGCAGCTGCTGTGTGGGGCGAGGACTTCACGCACGCTCTGCCCCAGCCACTCACTCAGAACACGGGGCCCTCGGCCACTTCCAAGCTCCAGTCTGGCCTGGTATTAAATACAGAACCCATTTCACAGGGTTGTGGTAAGTACTAAGATTTAAATAATATAGTATAATATAATCAGCACGTTAACATGCAGTTCTCACAGGGGAACCAAAACACAACTTTGATTTTATTCCTTACTGTCCTTTCAAGCTTGATGTGGGGATAGGGACTGAATGACCTTCTCCTAGCCCTGGATGAAAGCTGCGGTGTGGCAGTGAGTGTTCTGGGGAAATATAAAATCCTACGGATACTTTAAGTCACACACACAGTCTCGAGTCAGTCCGTGAAAGTGTCCAGTCTGATACAGCCACCTTTACCTCCATCTGTGTCCAAAGGTCAGACTTCCCAAAGGAATGCTTTTCTTTCATCTCCTCACTCTCTCTGTTTGCTTACTGGCTTTGTCCTTCCAGACTTCAGTGCTTAGACAGACAACAGAAAAGAAGGGATAAAAAAAGTTCCTACATATTGCAAGGGTACGTGTCGGATCTATTAAGCAAGGAGTATAAATGTCTTAACACAATAACTAAGTAAATGAGACGAGGTACATATTAAGCAGTGCGATGTAAGCATTCCTAATTCTATATGAAGTCAGCACAGTGTACCCCATAAATGCATAATGTATACATGATCTGTGTGTTTATGATTTAATAAAAAATAAATTATAATAAATTAAAAATATATAGTTTCATGCCATCAGACAGGTCCTTACAGCTACCCTTTCTCTTACGGGCGCTTCTTCGGGGGACTCCTCCCCATGATGTATCCAGTTCTCCTATTGCCCCACCTAACTATGGAGGGAAACGCATGTCTTGGAAATACTGGAACAGGCGTCTGGAGTTTCTGGTTTATCTAGCTGCCCTAGCGCACCTCACATCTCCTCGGTAAAGTCACTGATTCTGGGATCATACAGACGTCAGAGGCCTCCACTGTGGGAAGCTAAATGGCCACAAGTGAATGCTTTGTACATAACCAGCACAAAAAAGGAAGCCAACGGGAAAAAAAAATGTAACACCGTCATTACAACCCAAGGCTATGTGGAAGGCAAAGTACCAGTGAGAGAGCAGTGGCTAGTAAAATCAGTGCGAGATAATTGATTTATGAAAGGGTCAAGAACCTCTTGTACTGTAATCATAAACAGCACTTATATAAACACGGAAGGAGCGTGGAAATCCTAGGGTCGCTTCCTGCTGAAAACCGACGCGAGACGTAAGGGAGAAATGCCAACCAGAGCCTGGAAGACGGGCCGGCCGCGATGTCCCCGGCGGGCGTGGACCGCCAGTAATGAGCGGTGTTGATACACCCGCACCAACCGTCTGGTAAACTCATGGTGCTGTTTTGGTTCTTCTCAACTAGCTCACTTTTTAAAAACTTCAAGCTCCTAAAGATGTGATAAAATGTAAGCTCTTTTAGATGTGATAAATCAGACAGGCAATTCAACAGCACCTTTCCAGGCATCTCCAGATGATTATAATACCACTATTCAGGGACTGTTAACCCGTGTTGGCCACACTAAGCAACCGCTCCAGAAAGGAATAAACCACGGCAGGGCTCAATTTACAGTCTGAACATCTCACCAGTTTCCTGTGTAGATCTCTCCCCCATAATACAAGGTACATAGTAGGTGCTCAAAAAAGATACATGTCAAAAGACTAATGAATGACACAGTATATGGTTTCAAAGGTGTTTACTATTTGGTCAAACAATAATTTTTTCATTGTGAGTCATAAAGTGAAGTACATGTTAACATACATGTTAAATACTCATCAAATCTGTCCTAATGCTATATGAAAACATTCTCTGATGTATGGGAAAACGTAGTTCCTGAGATCATGGTTGGCTTTTGTCAATCATTTTCCTCACTGTCAAATCGTCTTTCTCTAAGTGACTTGGGAGTGTGAATTGGGTTTAGGACATTCGATTTTAGACCAAATCTCTATATCTGCTAAATGACTAAATAGGCTCCCTGTTTTATAAAAGGTAGAAAAAAACCATGGCGTGCTAATGTTTTCCTAAGGTATACCATATGGAAAAATGTAGACAGAACACAGAAGTCTTTCCTGAATGACTCTCAATCACACGTAAGGAACATATGTTTTCTAGTTAGTCAGTCCTTGACATGCAGCAGTCCAGCTGTTGTTTTGCATTTATTAAAACATTCTCTGCTAAGTAATTATGTTCCTCTTCAAAGGTAAATCGCTTAAAATTACATTCAGTTTCTTCCTCTGAACCAACACATTGTTCACCTTCACAAAGCAAACTCATGGCCCACTGAAGCTGCGTGGTCACCGGCTTAGCACACTGTTCTTTAAATGGAATCTGGCAGAGTTCACGAGTAGAGATTCACCTGAAATTAGTAAGGCTAACCAATCTTTATTCATTTCCCAATTCATATTACTTTAAAGTGGTTTTCAAAACAATCCTGCAAGTCCCTTAATTGAAATATAATTGAAACAGAACAAAAAGGCATGAGAAATCTTTCTTTCTTGAGCTGCTTAGAGCGGACTCCTTCATATTAGTGTCGCATACATTTCCATTCTCTTCTTCTACGTTTTGATAGACCTCCTCTGCAAAACACTGCAACAAATTGATCGAAAGAAAACCACCTGAAGTTTGGATCCTATCATAGAGTTTTAAAAGCTTTCACAGCAGATCTTATATTTCTCTCTAGGCCCAGGTGTCTCTGTGATTAGAGAAAGCACGGCTCATGCTTTACAATGATATTCAATATGCACAACATATTGAAAATGGATGTTTACCAGAGACTCTCATATATTAGGCATTTGAGACTGATACCAAAAACCTTTTGAAGCATTTTTAACAACAAATAATGGCTTATTTCATAGACTTTAAAACAATAATTAGTTTTTTGGCCTACAGTTGAAAACAAAATTTCTTTTAACTAAATGGGATCAGCTTAAAATCCTTGGAGATGTTTTTATTTATTAAATGCCTTTATCAACAATACCATTTTCCATTTCTTATTATTCCAGATCGATTTCTCCTGCATACAAGGTAATTAGTAGAATGGTTGTGAACCCAGTTAACATTCCGGCATTCTGAATCATGAAGAATGTGAAATCGGTTTTTCTTCCAGTTATCTTTTCTCTCAGCATATCATTTATCTCTGGAAACTAGAAAACAGATATATTGTTAGATAACTGTTGCCATCTTGTGGTAAAACATAAAACAGTCAGGCATATACCTAGGAGGAGAGACTGTGGGTTTGGTCCCAGACCACTGCAAGAAAAGTGAAGATTGCAATGAAGTGAATCACTCCAATATTTTTGGTTTCCCAGTGTATAGGAAAGATATGTTTATACTAGGCTGTAGTTTGTTAAGTACTCAGTAGTATTATATCAAAAAAATAATGTACTACCTAAATTTGAAAAGTATTCATAGTGCTAAAAAATGTTAATGATCATCTGAAACTTCAATAAGTCATACTCCTTTTGCTGGTGGAGGGTCTTGCCTTGATGTTGATGGCTGATCAAAGGAGGGGGTGGTGAAGATTGAAGTTGCTCTAGCAATTTTCTTAAAATAAGACAGAAACAAAGTTTGCCACATCGACAGACTTCCTTTCATGAAATATTTTTCTGTAGCATGTGATTCTGTTTGCCAGCATTTTACCCACATTAGAAATTCCTTCCAAATTGGAGACAATTTTCTCAAACCCTTCTGCTGCTTTATCAACTAAGTTTATGTAATGTTCTAAATCCTGGTTGTCGTTTCCACAATCTTCACAATATTTTCACCAGGAGTAGATTCCATCTTAAGAAATCACTTTCTTTGTTCATCCATAAGAAGCAAGTTTTATCGTGAGATTACAGCAATTCACTCCCATCTTCAAGCTCTACTTCTAATTCTAGTTCTCTTGTTATTTCCACCACATCTGTAGTTACTTCCTCTGCTAAAGTCTTGAATCCCTCAAAATCATCCATGAGGACTGGAATCAAACTTCTTCCAAACTCCTATTAATATTGATATTGAGACCTCCTCTGATGAAACATGAACATTCTGAATGGCATCTAGAATGGTAAATCCTTTCCAGAAGGTTTTCAACTTACTTTGCTCAAATTCATCAGAGGAATCACTAACTACAGTACCTATAGCCTCACAAGATGTACTCTTCAAAGAATAATTCTTGAAAGTCAAAATTACTTCGTGGTCCATGGGCTACAGAATGGATGTTGTGTTAGCAGGCAAGAAGACAACATTAATCTCTTTGTACACCTCCACCAGAGCTCTTGGGTAGCCAGGTGCCTTGTTAGTGAGCAGTGCTATTTTGAAAGGAATCTTCTTTTTCTGAGCAGTATGTCTCAATAGTGCGCTTAAAATATTCACTAAACCTTATGGTAAACACATGTGCTGTCATCTGGGTTTTGTTATTCCATTTCTGCAGCACCAGCAGAGTAGATTTAGCATATACCTTAAGGTCCTAGGATCTTTGAAACAGTGAGTGAGCACTGATTTCAATTTAAAAGTCACCACCTGCATTTGTTCCTCAAAAGAGGGTCAGTCTGCCTTTTACGATTTAAAGCCAGGCATGGACTTCACCTTACCACTATGCTAGTCCTAGATGGCATCCTTTTCACAGAGGGTGTTTCCTGTTGCATTGAAAATCTGTTGTTTCTTGGAGTCACCTTCATCAGTGATCTCGACTAGAGCTTCTAGATAACTTGAGCCTCTCCATCAGCACTGGCTACTTCATCTTGCATTTTGCTATTATGGAGAAAGCTTCGTTCCTTAACCATATGAACCGACCTTGGTAGCTTCCAACTTTTCTTCTGCAGCGTCTTTTCCTATCTCAGCCTTCACAGAACAGAAGAGCCTTGCTCTGGGTTAGGCTTTAGCTTAAAGGAATGTCGTGACTGGTTCCACCTTCTATCTAGACCACTAAAATTTACTCCAAATCGGCAGTAAGGCTCTCTCACTGTCCTATCATTTGTGTGTTCTGGAGTGGTGACACTTTTAATACTCTTCAACACTTTTCCTCTGCATTTTCACAACTTGGCTAACTGTTTGCACAAGAGACCTTGCTTTCAGCCTATTTCAGCTTTCAACATGCCTTCCTCAATAAGTTGAGTCATTTCTGGCTCTGGATTTAAAATGAGAGGTGCCTGACTCTTCCTTTCACTGGAACAGTTAGAGGCCATTGTAGGGTTATTAACTGGCCTAACTTCAATATTGTTGTGCCTCAGGGAACAGGGAAGCCCACGAAGGGGGAGGGAGACAAGGGCTCAGCCGCTGGTGGAGCAGCCAGGTGCCCACAACATTCATTGATTAAGTCTGCCCCATCATAAGGGCGCAGTTCATGGCGACCCAAAACACAGCAGTATAATGATATGAAAATCATTGATCACCATAACAGATATAATCATGATAAGAATGAAAAGATATGAAATATTCCCAAAATTACCAAAACATAACTCACAGACATTAAGTAAGTACAAGCTATTGGAAAAATTGTACGGTAACCACAAACGTTTTACAAAAAAAAAAACAAACATTAAAGCAAAGTGTAACAAAACAAGGTATGGCTGTGATAGCTGTGTGGGAGGGGAGGCATGTTCATTTATTTCAGATGATTAAAGGACTTCAGTACCGATAGCTTAATAGAAATACCCAGCCCTTCCAGGCATCAGTAAGAGCAATTGCTGAAACGGTGCTATTCTCCAAGAGCACCAACCAGAGGAACGGATTTCCCTCCATTCATGCCTTCTCTCTCCCCCTCTCCTAATCCCCTCCTCTCCACGCCCTGTCATCATTCCTCCAGACCTTAAACGCATCCAGCCTCTTTCCCTCCTCAAAATACTCACACCTGCCACGACCTCTACCTGAACTCTTCCCATTCCAGCTTTCAGTGGACTAAATCCTCCAGCTTTCACCCTGAACCACACTTTCCTGAAACACTTCGCCCAGGCCTCCTAATCACCCAGACTCCTCGTTATCATTCTCTTATCACACGTACTGCTCTTCCTTTTATTTCACAGCATTTTTTATTTGTAATTATTTAGTCATCTGTGTGATGTTTTTGTTTGTTTAATTTTAGGTTCCCCGCTTTCTAGATGGAAAGCTCCATGAATGCCAACACTGTGTCTATTTTGCTCGCTGCAGAGTCCCTGGACCATACAGATTTCTAGGTCTAGCATAGAAAATATATCAATAGTGCCTTGTTAAATGCATTTTTATAAATAACTATTCATTTATTTCCCGATTTCTTTGTTTCCTTCCGCTTGCTCTACCCTCACAAAATCACAAGGTTCTGAAATTATGCAGTATTCTAGGACTGGGGACTGTAAGAAGCTCATTTTAGTGAAAGCAATTAAAACCCTAAGTATTTTACTCAAAATCTACCTTCTCTTAGCACCAATTTCACCTGAAAGACTACATAAGATAACAGTAAATTGCAGATTTTCAAGCTATATTCCAAGATAATTATATATATATACATATATATATACACACACACACACACAGGGTGGCCATAAAGTTCATGTGCCATTTAAATAGTTGTAACTGTTATGGCCACCCTGTATATGTGATGGTGCATTGTCCCAAAGCATCCAGGAGGTGTCCAGAACCCACAGTCAACCTATGTGCCTGACTCAAGGTAATTGTTGCTAGAATAAAATGAATGAAACTGTACACCACTCTGAAGAAACCAAAACTGCTGAAGTATAGTATCACTTACTAGCAGTATTTCTTTAAACTAAACAACTCTAATACTCTATAGAGCCTGCTATTACACCAGAGAGAGAAGTAACCACCTAGAATAAAGATAGTGTGAGATACGAATTCTGTAAAGTAAAATACAAACGTGGTGTTTATAACAGATGGAATCCTTGCTCTTCTAAGAATCTACACAGAACAATAAACAGAGCTAGACAATTATAACTTGCAGCTAAGAAGACAGATGAAGGAAATTAAATTATTTAATTATGTATGTAAGACATTCAGTTCCAAATGCAAAAGAAGTATTTCTTGACTTTCATATATCTATCACGTTCTCAGTATCTAGAAAGCTATCTGTGATTTATTTTCAAATGCACAGAATGTTCTCCCTCTTACACACTCACGCACACACATATCCATGTTAGTGTGCACACGTAAATATATCATTATGAATTAAGACAAAAACATCGTATACACATAAATATAAATACATGCTGACTGAAATAAATATTGTCCTATCGTAATTGTATTGATTTTAGTATATTGGTTTTGTTTAACCCAAAAGGCTTTTGCTGGTTAGAGCTTTGAAATAACAAAATGCTATTTGCCCTACCAAGTTATTCCTCTTCCAAATGTGACATCCCCACCAAAGGGAAAAGTCCTAGGGTGACATACTATAAGAAAAGACAAGGTTCACCAACCACAAAGAGAAAAGAAACCTAGGGGTTGGGCGCAGTTGTTATGCTTCTAATCCCACCACTTTAGGGGACCAAAGAGGGAGGATTGCTTCCGGGGTCCTCAAACTATGGCCCGCTGGCCACACGTGGCAGTGTGAATTGTATTTGTTCCCATTTTGTTTTTTACTTCAAAATAAGATATGTGCAGTGTGCATAGGAATTTGTTCATAGTTTTTTTTTTTTAAACTATAGTCCGGCCCTCCAACGGTCTGAGGGACAGTGAATTGGCCCTCTGTTTAAAAAGTTTGAGGATGCCTGAAAGCTCAGGAGTTCACAACAGAGTGAGACTTTGTGTATATAAAAAACAGTTTTTAATTAAAAATAAATAAATAAGGAAACAGAGGGAAATATCTCTACTTTAGCAAAAACAAATTATTTCACTCTCTATCAATAAAATCTTAAAGAATCAATGAGAATCACTTTCAGATTATTATTGGTGGGAACTACTCAAGAATGATGCAGGAATGTTTTAAATTATCATAGACATGTCCTCTGCATTGTAAAGCAGAAGGCTGCCCTTAGTCAATTCAGTACCCATATGCTCTTTTCTAAATTTTAAATAAAAATAAAAATTTTAAATTTCTTACCATGTCTGCCAGAGAAATATAGAGAAACATGCCTCCAGCAAGTGCAAATATGATATTTGGAGCAAAATTGTTGCCCACCAAAATGCCAAAAGCGAGCCCAACATAGCAGGAACACGCAGAAAGGAAGTTGAATAGCAAGGCTTGGCGAGTGCTCATCCCCGCACTGAGTAGGATCACAAAGTCCCCTGGAAGAAGAAAATACCAAGTGAACAGATAGTTTTTGATACAATACATTTTCTGTTTTTAGATGAAATCAAAGGTGATCATCAATGTCCAACAAGGGCTCCTCTGTGATACATCAACAAGATCTCAACAGCACGTCCCCTGAAACGTCTCATTCTGCCCAAACCAAGAAGTAACCTGACTTGTACAAGACGAACAAAGCCCCTCACCTAACTCGTGAGGAAACTCCTCGCACAGGATTGCTATCGAAGTGCTGAGTCCCTGAAGCAGAGACAAGGTACAGGAAGCCCCAATGGCCAGGCCATCGATGAAGTTGTGGAGGGCATCACTGAGCGTTATCATCCAGGCGATGGTCCCTATTTCTGACAGTTTGGGCCCCTTCAGACAGGTACATGAACTTGACTCCCTTTTTCCATCCTGTAAAATAGCAGAATATCAATTAACGTAATTGCCAACATTTCTGGAAAGTCTAGGAAACTTTGAAAAGTAGGAGATGGGTGAATAAATTGTCTTGGGAGAGAGAAATTATTTCAACAGCAAGTCTTTCATAGTACATTGGAAACTCTAATAATACAACAGAGGAAAGAAAACTTAAGGTATAGAGAAAGGAAATTAATCAATTGGCGCTCTGTGGACAAGCCACTTACAGACATTTGACTTTAGTTTACCCTTAAAACAATCCTTTAGACTTGTATGAACAACTTCTGACAACAACCTTCCTAAAATATAAGATAGTAGCCAAGAATTTGATTTATACACACACTTTAAAATAAAGGAAGTCAGTCAAAGGCTAAAGGTATAGTCTTTTCCATGTTATAATTTAGAGATTAAATCTACAATGAGAGCATAATGACATGAGAAACGTTTGTTCTAATCCTTCCCTCCTGTGCCATGGTGTGATCATAGGCAAATTTTCAGCTCCTTCACTTGGGAAATGAAGAGAATGCAGTAAACGATCCATTTACTTTCAACAATGTATTAACTTCCCTGTTTCAGATACTGGGTTAGGTGTCTATGATGTTACAATATGGTCTCCATCAGTTGTAAATCTCAATTATTTTCTGAACCAATTTCACGAAGTATAATTGGATCAGGCTTGCCTTTACACTAACACTTCCGTTTTGAAACAAATAATAAAAATAGGAAATTCTAAAGCATTTTCCAGAAGTTGTAGAGTAAGAAAATAAAATTAAAGTGCCTTCCTAAACAGGAAAGCAATTTGCAATTAATGGAAGAACGTTTTATTTCTAATTCTCTTCCTCTCACCTCTTCCTAAGCAACTAATCAACATATTTATTGAAGATCTGTAATTTGTAAAACACTGTGCTGAGTGCTATGGAAAATACATGGAAGTGGAAACATAGCTTTCCTCTTCAAGGGATATATTTGCATTAGACAAAGAAGATGTAAAGCATATGGCTGACTTTTTTTTTTGATACAGAGTCTCACTGTGTCACCATAAGTAGAGTGCCGTGGTGTCATATCTCACAGCGACCACAAACTCTTGGACTAAGGCAATCCTCTGGCCTCAGCCTCCCGAGTAGCTGGGACTACAGGTGTCTGCCACAATTCCTGGCTATTTTTAGAGACAAGACGGGTTCTTTCTCTTGCTTAGGCTGGTGGTGAACCCCTGAGCTCAGCAGATCCACCCACCTCGGCCTTTCAGAGTGCTAGGACCCCTCCCAGACTGCTGGTGACAGGTGTAAGCCACTGTGCCCAGCCCAAGGCTGACTTTTTAAAAAAGCGCGCAATATATATTCAACAAAGAGGGGCTTCCTTCAGAGAAATCACTTAATAGTTTTTTACATTTATTAATCCAATATCACTTCCTTTCTCAGAACACTGTGGGGACCAAGCTTTTCAGATCCAACTTTAGATCTTGCAATACGACTTTTCACTGCTTCATTAGTGGTAAATCTGCATCTTTGGGGGAGGTTTCTTATTTGTAGGCACAGCCAAAAATCATTTGGAGCGAATAAATGTTTAAATTTAACATGAAAGGAGTGGGGAACTGTTAGCAGGAGTCATCATCACGATCATCATTGATATAGTTGTAACAGAAATAGCAACAACAAAGGTGGATAGTCTTTATGATCTGCTGGGCACTGCACTATGCCTTTCAGATATTGAATTCACTTATAATAATTCTACTACTATTATCAACTTTTTATTATTGAGGATACTAAAGTACAAAAAGATTGGTGAACTTCCAGGGATGCAAAGGAAATAAGTGGGCTTTTTTATTAACAGTATTTTGCTACTGTGCACTTTACAGGGAGAGGGGATTCCTGGTCACAGTCGGATCTGAAGGCAAAACACAAGGAAGACTCCCCTTACTGTCAAAAATATCTTCTAAATATTTTAAGTAAGGTTGGAATAAGTGTCCAATCCTTTTTATTTTAAGAAGCAAATCTCATCTGCGTAAAAAGAATTCTAAGTTATCTTACAATGTAGTCTTTTTACTTTATAAATGTATCTTAAAAGCACAACACCATAAATAATCATAATTTGATTATGTAACACATCACATGTCAAATTTGTGGCTTGAGTAACAAACGCCCCAGAGCGGGAAGCAAGTACTGAAGCTGAAGGAAAAATAAAGGTGCCATCGAGGATTTGACCTGGACTTCATGAAACTTACTGTGAAGATACACTTCATGAGACTATTTTGAATTAAAGCAGTTGTTTTCATCTTCTAATTTGGTTTACCTAATCACATATTCATAATTTCCTTATTTACTTGTGATGGCTTAGGGAAAGACTGCAAAACCAAGCTTAACTATCTGCTATCACATACAGAATCTCTATACAACACCCTTAATTTTGCAAAAGAAATTAAATTAATATATCAAATGTGATTCTCTTACCTCTAAGTACAGATAATATTGACTCTATTTATTATGTCTCCTATTAGTTCTATGAGTGTAGGTCCCCAAAGACAACGTTGGGCAGGTTAAAAGTTATACATTTTTAACGTTTTGGAAAAAACCAAAGTAGGCAAACATTCACAGAGACTTCTTTTATAATTCACTGGAAGTAAATTACTGAGAGAGAGAGAGCACTCAATTCAGGTTTTTCTAGTTGAGTCAGAGTATTCCTCTCTCTCTTTTATTTTTGTTAGCTGTTGCCAATGTCATTTGCTTGCTTGCTTCCCTGTTTGACTTTTGCACAAATCTGAGGTCATTTCTATCCTCAACCATCATGAGGGACTCACCCTAGTGAAAAGCCAGTAAGCTTGACATCCAAGCCTTAGCTCTAGCTTGGCTCCGACAAGAACCACTGTGTGGTCCTCAGTGAAGCTCTTAACCCCTCCAGCCTTAGTTACCGATGGAAATGAAAGTCAAGGCCAACTGTAGTGTAATCGGAACAGGAGAATAAACATCATGCACCAAAGTTATAAAAGTAGAGGAGAGAATAACTAGAATCCCAACATAAATGGAGAAGCAAAAACAAAAAAGTGGGGGGGAAGGTGCTAAGAAACTAAAAGGGAAGAAGCAAGTGAGTTTAGTGCAGAACAGTTTAACTCCAAGCAAAAATGAGGAATTTGAAAAAGAAGCAGCAGCATGAAGAGAGAGGACAAGGAGAGGGAAGACTAGCCTGAGGGGGATGAGAAGAGGGGGAGAACAGGACAGAGTGGAAGAAGAGGAGGAGGTGAGCAAGAAGTAGTCAGAGGAAGAGGTGAGCAGGGAGGAGTCAGAGAGGTGAGCAGGGAGGAGTCAGAGGAGAAGAGCAGGCAGGAGTCAGAGGAGGAGGTGAGCAGGAGGAGTCAGAGGAGGAGGTGAGCAGGAGGAGTCAGAGGAGGTGAGCAGGGAGGAGTCAGAGGAGGTGAGCAGGGAGGAGTCAGAGGAGGAGGTGAGCAGGGAGGAGTCAAAGGAGGAGGTGAGCAGGAGGAGTCAGAAGAGGAGGTGAGCAGGGAGGAGTCAGAGGAGGAGGTGAGCAGGAGGAGTCAGAGAGGTGAGCAGGAGGAGTCAGAGGAGGAGGTGAGCAGGAAGGAAGGAAGAGGAGGTGAGCAGGGAGGAGGAAAGCAGGGAAGAGGTGAGCAGGGAGGAGTCAGAAGAAGTGAGCAGGGAGGAGGAGTGGGGAGAGAGGAAAGGCAGAGGAAGGCAAGAAGGGCAAAGACCAGGACAAACAGAGGAGGTGGAGAAGAATATATGCATAAGCATCTTAGCAGGTGCAAGGTGTGAATCTGATTTTATTCCACTGAATCTCTAAAGAGCCTATGACAGAAGACAGCCTCAACAAGAACGCAAACAAGATGTGATTATAAATGTTACTCGGTATCTTTCTTCAGCCATCCAAATGTTGGCTTAATGGGCCCACATATAAAGTGCCAGAATGGAGAGGAGGGAGGCTTTGAAAGAGTTCAGCATTCTTTTCCTGTGCCCAGGGGAATGTGGCTTTCCAGAATGAAGAAGTCCCAACGTGTCAAAAGCCAAGGCTAAGGGCGAGCACCCAAAAGGACAGCATCTCCCACCAAGGCAAGACAGCCTCATGTGGCAGTGGGATTGCTGCCCTGGATGGCTCCCATCATAACAGCTGCTCTTCAGACTAACAAAGACAGACACATACAGCACGCGCCTTCCTGCCTTCAGGGCTTCTGCAGGCATCATCATTCATGCATAAATATGCCTAACCAAAGCCTAAACTACTGTAAAAACTACCTCCTAATCATTTTTTAGGAAAGGAAGTGAGACAATGGGCTGAATCCATAAAATTTATGGATCATATTGCTTCCTCACAGAAGCAATCAGCTTGATAGAACTGTAAAATGCCCTGATGAAGCCAGCCAGCTTGCAAGGCAAGAGATAGCACTCTGAGAGGTTGGAGTTCTGTCCATAAGTTGTCAACATCCACCTTATACCAGCAGCCAAAGGTATAGTGCCAGCTCCATGTGTGCTGTAGAAAATACGTGGAGATAAAAGTGGAGTGTTCCATACTTTTTTGATTCAGAGTCTTGCTCTGTCACTCTGTCACCCAGCCTGGAGTGCAGTTGCAAGTTGAGTGAAGTGATCTTAGCTCACCACAGCCTAAAACTCCCAGGAGCAAGCAATCCTATCGCCTCAGCCTCCAGAGGACCTAGGACTATAGATACACAACACCACACCCAGCTAGGATTTTATTTTTTATAGAGACAGGGTCTCACTATGTTGCCTACCCTAGTCTCAAACTCCTGGCCTCAAGCAATCCTTCTATTTCAACTGCCCAAAGTATAGGAATTATAGGAACAAGCCATCCATACCTGGCCACTGTCTTATTTTTATACCTAATAATTCTTATTTCCTGGTCCCCCAAACCTTGGGCTTGGTGGATTTGAAGGCCCTAACATCTAAGGGAGTGATGCTTCCACCAGAAAACATGGTCATTTTCTGATTCATTGGAAATGGAGACTAAACCCCTGGCAACTTGAGGTTCTTTATGCCGTAAACCAACAAATAGATAAGGAAGACACTACACAGACTAGGATAGTGGCACCAAATATTCAGGGGAAATTGATCTGCTACAGAATGAGGACAAGGACAAAGAACTCAGCTGAATACCCCTTAGCACTCCCTCCTCAAGAGTTCTGGTCAAGGAAGAACAACAACTACCAACAAAAACAGGAGCACCAAGGACGCGGGTCTTACAGAAATGAAGGCTTGCATTGTCCTAGGTGAAAAAAAGACCCAAGCAGTCAAAATGGTGCCAGACAATGAGGTAAGTAGAAGGTATAGTGTGTAAGATGCCCTATAACAACCAGCTTAGACCTCATGACCAGCTACAGTGGTTCTCAACCTGTAGGTCATGACCCCCTTGGAGGTGGAACAACCCTTTCCGCTTTCACAGGGGTCACCTAAGACCATCGGAAAACACATATTTCTGATGGTCTTAGGAACCGAGACACCGCCCCTCAGGTGTGGGGGTCACCACAACTGTATTAAAGGGTCACAACATTAGGAAGGTTGAGAACCACTGAGCTGGAAGTAAGGAACAGCTATAATTAATATGTCTAAATTGCATCTTTTCTTAGAGATTGCATCCCTTACCCATCTCCCAGTATTTTATATGAAGAATACTAATATTTTAGTTTTAAGTTACAATGCTACTGAAAAGACATCACACACGACATAGTAGTTGATGGGATTTTGTGCCTCTCCTGTGCTGGGAACACACATTTGTCACTCACATGAAGGACATGAGTGGAGGTAGGTAGGAAAAAAGGAGTAGAATATTTCATATATTTTCCATTTCCCCCTCCAGACTTGTTTTCTACACTACTTTTCCCAGTTCTCTACTCCATAAGACCTTTATGAACTCTGTCAAATAGGCTGCATGCCCCTGAATTAAGGATAGTTCCAGATAAAAAGTACTAATAAACTAAAGAAAGGAGGAGAGAAAGATCAGGCTCTTTCTTTTTTTTTTTTTTTTTTTTTTTTTGGCCGAGGCTGGGTTTGAACCCACCACCTCCAGTATATGGGGCAGCACCCTGAGGCACAGGAGCCACCCTCCCTTGGTTCCTTCTTTGATGAGAAACTTAGGCTATCTATGTCCCCAATTAAAGATCTACACAAAGCTTACACTAGGGAAAGGACATCCTATTCAATAAATGGTGAAGAATGAAACTGAATCCCTATTTTTTCACCACATACAAAAATTAACTCAAGATGGATTAAAATCTTAAACGTACGATCTGAAACCATAAAAATTTCAGAAGAAAACCTAGGAAAATGTATTTGGGACATTGGCCTAGGCAAAGAATTTATAACTAAAATCCCAAAAAGCAAATGCAACAAAAACAAAAGTAAATAAACGGGACTTAATTAAACTAAAAAGCTTCTGTACATCAAAAGAAATAATCAATAGAATACACAGACAACCTTCAGAACGAGAGAAAATATTTGCAAACTATGACTCTGACAAAAGGCTAACATCCAGAATCTACATGGAATTCAAACAACTCATCAAGAAAAACAAGTAAAAAGTGGGCAAATGCCATCAAAAGACATTTTCAAAAAAATATATACAAATGACTAGCAAACATACGAAAAAATGCTCAACATCACTAAGCATCAGTGAAATGCAAATTAAAATAACAATGAGTTACAACCTTACTCCAGCCAGAATGGTTATTATTAAAAAGTCAAAAAATAAGACTTTGGTGCAGATGTGGTGAAAAGGGGATGCTTATACACTGTTGGTGGGAATGTAAATTAGCATGACCTCTATGAAAAAACAGTATGGAGATTTCTCAAATAATTAAAAATAGGTCTGCTCTTTGCAATTCCACAACTGGAGACCCGCCCAAAGGAAAATTAAGTCATTACATCAAAAACATGCCTGCATTCATATGTTTATCACAGCAGAATCCATAATACAAAGACACGGAATCAAGTCCCCATCAACAGTGAGTGTACAAAGAAAATGTGGTATGTATACACCATTGACTACTACTATTCAGTCACTAAAAAAAGGATGAAATAATGCAGAAACATGGATGGAACTGGAGGCCATTACCCTAAGTGAAGTAACTCAGGAATGAAAAATAAAACACTGCATGTCTTCATTTATAACTAGGAGCTAAGCTACGGGCACATATGGTCGTACAGAGTGGAATAATAGTCACTGGAGAGTCCAAGTTTGGGGGATGGGAGGAAGGGCAAGGTGAAAAATTACCTAATTAGGTACAACGTACACTATTCAGGTGACGGCTACAGTAAAAGTCCAGACTTCACCACTATACAATATATACACGCAGTGAAACTGCACCTAGACTCACAAATCTATTGAAATTTAAAAAGAAAATTGTTTAGTCTAGTGCAAATGTCTTTATGGTAAAATAATTGTTTTCTTCTAGGTAGATACCTAGTAATGCGCTTTCAGGATCAAATCAAAGGTCTACTTTTAGCTGTTTGAGTATTCTCTGTACGTCTTTCTCCAGGGGCTGTGTTAGTCTGCAATCCCACCAGCAGTTTAAGAGGTTCTCTTCTGTCCACATGCCTTTCAGCATCGGCAGCATTGGGACTTTGTGACTGGGGCTATTTTTACTGGCGTTAGTTTTACTGAGTTACAAAATACTCACGGGTTTTGATTTGCATTTCTCTGATGACTAGGGACGATGAGCATTTTATCATGTGTTTCATCAACACATGAGTGGATTAATAAACGGTGGTACATGTGTACCAAGGAATACTGTTCAGCCATAAAAAGACAGAGACTTTGTTTCTTCTGAATTTACCTGGATGGAGTTGAAGAACATTCTTCTTAGTAAGGTATCGCAAAAATAGAAAAGCAAGTATCTAACATACTCACTACTAATACGAGACCAAGAGCTAATCTCCCACGAGAAAAAGACACATTGAAATTCAAGTGGGGGGCGGGCAGAGAATGGAAAGGGGGGGATTAGTAAGCGCTTACCTAATGGGCACAATGGTAGGCTAGACAGGACTTGAATCCTTCTCACAACAAGCTAATCTTGTCCTCTCTAGCGATGCAGGATTTTATTTTCTGCATTGCTCACTCCTTTCCGCCCAGAATCTAGCACTGCGGGCACTTGGTGACTCATATTTGTTGACTGAACAAATAAAGATGTAATCAAAGTACATTTTCTCTCATGATATGGTCACAAATCACTGTCCCATGAAGCATCTATTCTAATGTTTCCAAAGAGCAAACACATGGACATTTACACACAACTAAGCTACGGGCACATATGGTCATACAGAGTGGAATAATAGTCACTGGAGATTCCAAGTTTGGGGGATGGGAGGAAGGGAAGGGTGAAAAATTACCTAATAGATACAAGGTACACTATCCAGGTGACGGCTACAGAAAGAGTGGGCACAAAAAAGTTCATTAATCAATTCCAAATTGATTCAGCAATAATACATAAAATTCAGCACACAGGTTGTCTTGCTGTCTGTTTGCCATTTCTTTCGGGTTTTTTGTTTTTGTTTTTGTTTTGTTTTTGAAACAGAGTCTCAAGCTGTTGCCCTGGTGGAGTGCCACAGAATCACAGCTCACAGCAACCACAAACTCTTGGGCTTAAGCAATTCTCTTGCCTCAGCTCCCAAGTAGCTGGGACTACAGGTGCCTGCCAGAATGCCTGGCTATGTTTTTGTTGTGGTTGCCATTGTTGTTTTAGCTGACCTGGACCAGGTTCAGGTTGTTTTAGCTGACCTGGACCATGGTGCATGTGGCCGGCACTGATTCACTGAGCTATGGGTGCCGCCTGTTTGCCATTTCTTAACGACTGAGCATTGACAAGGTATATCCAGATCTCCCAAAAGGACCAGAATTTTTCCTTCCAGCCAAGAGTTTAGCATTTAGTTGGTGTTCAAAAAGAAAAAAAAGAAAAAAATTAATTAACAGAGGGAGAGTGTTTTGCTATACTAAATGGAAGACTGGAATACCAAAAATCACATTCCAGTCACCAGCTGCCAGACATTCCCCTATGGTCCTAGGCACTGGGCACAAGCTTGCCCAGTTTGGAGAAGAATAAAAATAGTAGCAAAATAAAAAAATACAGTAGCAACAAGGGCAACTAAGCTGTGGGGTGCTTATTGTTTTCAAAGTGCTTCCCTGCACACCATGAGATGCGTACACTGTGACTACAGATGAAATAGATGAGGATCAGACAGAGGACTGGAGTAACCCCACACAGCTCGAAAACAGAAAACCTGAGCAATAGAGGGCCAAGAAACTACTCGAGAGACTCGAGTTCATCGGATGAGAAACTTCTGTTCAGTGGCCTGTTGCTGTAACAGTGGATTGTCTTACGGCTCTGGGCCAGCCTCCAACCCGGAAGACACCAGTCAGTCTCATACCACCGGTTTGGAGCAGAACACACTGAGCTGATGTTTTGAGGTGTTCTGAGGACGGCTAACACTTCAGACACACTCAAAATAACACCTCCCATCATTGAGGAGAAAAATAACACCATCCTTCAGCTTTCGGTAACAGGTTATGCTCCCTAGAAACTGTTATTTACAGACCACAACCATGGATATATAATTGCGGTTGTGGTCTTGACTGATCTGTTCTGAGTTTGTTACATTTAAAAAAATACAATTCTGGAAATAAAGGTTTATTTAGATTATCAATACTATATAAATGTTAGAATGTAGGAATGCCTACTTTGAAGAAAGATTTCTGTCTAGAATGCTCTCCAAAGTCATTTTATACCAGTATTTACTGTACCCTAGCTATTTTGACCATCTTTCTGTTCCTAAAACCCACCAAACTCTTTCCTACCCTACAGGCTTTTCCCCAGGTGTTTTCTCAGCCGTAACATTCTTCTCCCCAATATTTGCATGGCTAGATCCTCTTACAATTTGGATTTTAGCTTACATGTGTCCTCCTTAAAGAAGTCATTCTAGACCACCTAAACTAACACAGCGGTCCAAAGATCACCTTGTTGCCACTTTTCTAATTGTTTTTGAGACACTGTCTCATTCTGTCATCCTGGGTTGAGTGGGTTGAATGCTATAGGTGTCATCATAGCTCATAGCAACTTCAAACTCTTGGGCTCAAGCAATCTTGCCTTAGCCTCCCAAGCAGTTGGGACTACAGGCACCCAACACAATGCCTGGCTAGTCTTTTCTGTTTTTAGTAGAGACAGTGTCTTGCAATTACTCAGACTGGTCTCAAACTCCTGAGCTCAATCAATCCACCTGCCTCAGCCTCTCACAGTGTTAGAATTACAGGTGTGAGCCACCACACACACTACACATCGCATTTAATCCCCTACACAGCATTTGTAACAGTATGATATTAGGCTATATATCCCACTGAAATAAACCAGAGTGCCATAGACACCTGGGGATACCGTTCTTATTCGGTATTCAGTATAAGCGAATTCTTTCCTATTCGTTAAGATGATCTGTGCAGTAGTGGTAGTTATGAAGTGATATTTGTGATGTGACATTTGCCTCAGACATAAAACTGAGTAACTGTGGGGTGGCACCTATGGCTCATTGAGTAGGGCGCCGGCCCCATATACCGAGGGTGGCGGGTTCAAACCCGGCCCCAGCCAAACTGCAACAAAAAACTAGCCGGGCCTTGTAGTGGGTGCCTGTGGTCCCAACTACTCAGGAGGCTGAGGCAGGAGAATCACCTAAGCCCCAAAGCCAGAGATTGCTGTGAGCTGTGATGCCACAGCTCTCTACCAAGAATGACAAAGTCAGACTCTGTCTCTAAAAAAAAATAAATAAAATAAAACTAAGTACTGTCATTACAGAGGCAAATGAGTATCTTTTGAGGTGGGAGGGTGAATGACGATCTGCTAACACTGCAACATGACCCAGTAATGCCAAACTCACAAAGCACTTTGGCAAGACCACATTTCATTTGCAAGATGCTTCAGCTTTGCAATCTTTCAAATTTAGAATCCTTATTTTGAACATAAATATAACACGAAATCATAAAATACAGAATAAATTCTACCTCCTCAAATGTTTCTTTCGGGGAGATAGATCTCATTTGTCACAACACTAAAACACATCATGCTTTGGCAAAGTTTTCATAATACGCTCCAGGAAGTAAAAGTAACTTACCAGACTTACCAGGTTCTAATGCAGTATTCCCAATCTTCAGAATGCAGCATGTAAAGAATAGAGCACAATACAAATATTTTAAATAAGTAAATAGCAGAAGCCATAGAAACAAAAGAGGCCTATTTAGCAATCCAGTGATTATGAAATGGGCATCCTGTTTGATGCAATTTTTAAAAAATCTTTAAAAAGCTGATGTTAAAGACCCACCAGCAATAAAAAATATATTTAAGTATTTCATTGCTTATGCTGGTTTGCAACTGGGATTTTTACATAGTAGAATTAAGCAACTCTTTCTGATGCCTAGAATAATTTACTTGGACTGCTCATACTTTTTTCCTTAGTTTTTGAAACAAAAAATGTACTGGTACTTATTACCAACTTTTTTATCAATCAGCATGCATGACAGAACAACACAGCAATTCTTCATTATACTAATGGGGGAAAAATTAACTTGACATCAAGCCTAATTGAGTAAAACCTCACTAATTCTACTAAATAGGGATAAGTCCTGGTTGATTAGTGAAAGCAATTTAGTATAGAAGATGTTTGGATAAATGCAGTTTTACTGCTTTCCAGAGTTTACACTAACAAACTGGGCTCTAGAAGCACACACAGGTGTGGTTTGGGTCTTAAAGAAAACCTGCCACAGGGGATGGATAAGATGAATATAGGATATCAAACAGACGTCAAAATTTGGTATTTCTCTAGATCATTTAAAAACAAAATTTTGCCAAAAAATTGTTTTGAAAGCCACTTTTATAGATGCTGCCAAGATACTCTACAGCCCAGCCTATCAGCAAAAGAGAAGAAGTCAGGAGACAAGAACTGTGACAAACCAGCAATCAAAATTAAGGAGGTTTCACTACCAGACAGTCCTCAGAGCACCGCAGGTCTGAATTACAAAAGTTTGATTGTCAGTTCACTGTGAGAAATAGGGGGTGCTGTAGAAACGAAACATAATAATGGACATAAAGTGGCCACACTCACTCTTTGTCCTTGGCCATTTTGTACTTTTTTCAAGTATTTCCCCACATCACAGCTGGCAGGTCACAGAGGAGCTCCAGTGAGTTCATGAGCCCCTCTAAGTCGTATGCAAGATGCGGTGGGTCTGTGTTTTTCTTCTGCTGCAAAAGCTTATGCGCTTCATCAAACAGCTTCCCAGGTGAATGATTAAGAACCATTTTGCCATAAAGACACATTCTTAAATTTTTCAAAATTAGAAAAGGCTGTGTTCAAATACATTAATTGTAAATATTCTATGTACTAAGTACCAATCTGAAAATAGTAGACAACCACAAGCCCACATGAGAGAAAACCGTGATTAAACTCATGGAGGAGGGAGGACGGGAGGGGACTTGATCAGTTTCCGCCTGTCCTGTACGATGTAGGAGTACATGGCACACTTCCAGGGTGAAGGACTCAACTACAACTCAGACTTCATACTTCACCTTACAAATGAAAATAATGTAACCTAACCATATGTGCCCTCAATACTAACATCTAGATGTATATCTACATCCATACACATACACATATATTAATTGGAAGTATCTTTTGCACCCAGGTTACTATTTTGCCCAATCTTCTTAACCTACTAACCTCCTATGCAGTCTCCAAGATGGACACAAGCATTATTTTTCTCACAGAAGTGCCCATGACCCTTTCCCTTGTAACTCTTCCCATCCCGACGTGTGCCACACCTCTCTCAGCACAGTAACTTGTGTAAAATAATAAAAACAAAGTGAAAAGAGAAACCACAGACCTGGATTCAATACTGAGAAATGCTGAGCAAATTCTAAGTAGGAGAGAACTTTCTTAATCAAATTAAGGCTATTTTTTAAAAAAGAAAACTAGACATTAACCTACTGAACTAAAAGCATTTTAATCAAAGTCAGAAACAAGACAAAACACCAGCTGTTACCACTTCTGTGAGGAATTACTGTGAGGCCCTGCCAATGTAATGAGACAAGAAAAATAGGACTCATAACAATTTGAATGAATGAAAAAAAATTTTTTTTGCTTTTTCATGTATACAGAAAAATATCCCAAAAATAAACATAATACAGAATTCAGAAGTATTTCGAAATACTGCATCAGCATACGAATCAGTATGTTCCTAAATAGCAGTAACAATCAATTACAAAAATATAGTAGGAGAAAATATATTGTTTATGAAACCTGTAAAGCTACAAAGTAATTAGGAAGAAATATAACAGGACATTTTAAAGATATTTATGTAGTCAATTAAAAAACAAAGAAAATCTGAAGTATCATTAAAGATGTTAGCAGTCTCTCAATTAATCTCTTAGTTCAATGCAATGTCAATAAAAGTCTTCAAAATGATATTGCTATGGAAGAACATAGATAATTTTTAGTGAAAAAAAAACAAGGCAAAGAGTCTTGTCTTGGGAGACCCAATACTTACTAAAAAACACAATAACTAACAGTTTCATATTAAGAAAGGGAATTTTGTCAATAGTAGACAAGTGAAAAAGAATTAAAAGCCCAGATACAGACATATTGAAATAGAGAAAGTTAAAGGCCTCCATTATGTATAATAAATTAATATCTCCATGTGTCTGTAGAATGGTACCATGTACCATACTTAAATAGAGAAAGTTGATACATGGCAGAGATAATATGACTTATTCAATACGAGAAGCTAGGATAACTAGCTTAACTATACAGAAAAAAAACAGAATCCTTATACAAAAATAAATTGCTCATAAAAAAATTAAATTTAAAATTTCACAGGAAACATGGAAAAATATCTTGTTTTACTTTTTTTAAGAAATATTTCTTAAATAAGTCTCCAAGAATAGACACCTTCAAGAGCATATTAATGAAGGTTTACTACACTAAAATTAAAACTTTTTATAAAATAATACAAAAAGTAAAAAAAGAAATCACAGACGTAGAACATGCATTTGTAAGTCTATGAGAATTAGCATGGCTCGGAGCCTGTGGCTCAAGTGGCTAAGGCGCCAGCCACGTACACCTGAGCTGGCGGGTTCAAATTCAGACTGGGCCCACCAAACAACAATGACGGCTGCAACCAAAAAATGGCCAGGCATTGTGGCGGGCGCCTGTAGTCCCAGCTACTTGGGAGGCGGAGGCAGGAAACTCGCTTGAGCCCAGGATTTGGAGGTTGCTGTGAGCTGTGATGCCACAGCACTCTATCTAGGGGTGACAGCTTGAGGCTCTGTCTCAAGAAAAAAAAAAGAGAGAGAATTAGCACGAAGAACCCATGTAAAACTCCTACAAATGACGAAGACTCTTTCCTTGCTGAAACGTCAGTTAGGGTCCTTTGAGCACTCTCCTCAGTGAGACCTCCACATTGGGCTTCTGTGTCCATCCTTATAGAGTCCATTTGCAGAAGAATCCTGCTAAATTAGTTTTGTAACAATCTCCCCACTTTGATATCTGATCACCCTCAATATCCACCCAAATTCCTCGTTTTCCACCATCCCCCAGGTGACATTATTCTTTCAGCAAGAATTCTGTCAAGGCGGTCTAGTAAGAATCCCTCTGCCTTTCATATCTATCTCCTCTTAATAATCTTCAATCCACTGATCCCCTCACTCTGCTCATTAGCTGTGAATTCCTACCTGTCTTTGCTGTATTTGGATTGATCCCAATCTCTCTACTCTACTGCGATAGAGTCAACCCTTATTGCAATACTTCTGAATAAGGTCTTGCTTTCTACTTTAACAAGTGTCAGAATAATTTTTTCTGTTGACAAGTTATACCCAGAACTCCAAACTCCATAAAATTTTAATTATGTCTCAAAGGACCCGAAAGCATACATCAATGGATTAAAAGTATAAACTCCATAAAGACACTAACCATTGAACTGTTTATCACAAGATTAACTAAAATGCTACCATTTCATATGGACATCCAAGCAGTCCCTGACCCTGACTGAGACCTAGAAGCTACTATCTATCCTTCAAATAGATCAAATAATACAAATTTTAGTACCTTTCAAAGCACTTTCTTATGCATAATGTGATCTGTTTATACTAGTAGACCTAGGAGTTGCTAGTGCCAAAGTTTTCTTCATGAACTTTCTGTGTATAGGGTGATACTATCAGCCTCCCTGTGGGAGAACAGGAATGGGAAGTCCTAGCTGGCCAAATGATCAGCTAACCTGGGAAATCACAACGTGTAACCTAAATCCCTCCTGACTGTTAGTGTCAAATAAAATGCTTTTGCCAAATTCACATATCAAAGACATGCTTTATCTGGAAAGCAAATGTAATTCTTAACGAGGGTTTCCCTTGGTAAGTTGCTCTAACTGGTATTTCAAGGCTCTGACAGAGAGTCTGTGGTGCAAAGCCTGAAAAATAATCATTCAAATGGCAAATTAAGTTGGACTTTAAAGTTCTGTTCCCTTAAGTGAGAGTAAATGTTCCAAATTCTCTTATGCTGTCTGACAGGTCAATGGCAGGCGTGCAGGCATTTGTATTCAGAAGGTTAACTTTGTTACTAAATGACCTGCAAGTTTTAAAACTCCAGCTTTACTTTCTAGAAAAGTAATTAAACTTGTAATAAAGGTAAATAATAGAAGGTGTGCAATTCTATAAATTCTATATATTTTATCTTTTCCTGGTGTTACTCTACCCTTTAAGGAATATATACAAATACCTAAATCATTTAGTACAAGAAGCCCTCTTATAATGAGGATCTGTGCATTATTAAACATTTATATTTCGAAGTTATTCCCAGAAGAGCAAAAGATGATGTGAGAGGATTTGATGATGTGAATATAACTAAGAAAAGAAAAAAAATTGATAAGGAAAGTGGAAGATGTGTATTTATCACATGTACAATATGTCAGACACACTGTTACCTACTTGATCCACAATAAATTATTTAATTTTTACAAAAATTCGGTAAATTGTGGATTTTTTGCTCTTCGTTTAACAGATAAACACACACACAGCCTCAGAAGTGTTGATTAGTTTTCTTCAAATCACACAGCCTATTTTATTGCTAAGATGAGAACCCTGGCCTGTTCCAAACTCCAGAACTCTTGCTTCTCCTCCATGGAAATCACCAGGAACACAGAAGCTAACCAGTAACGAAACAAA
The DNA here is from genome assembly GCA_963573935.1 of Arctocebus calabarensis. Taxonomy (NCBI): domain Eukaryota; kingdom Metazoa; phylum Chordata; class Mammalia; order Primates; family Lorisidae; genus Arctocebus; species Arctocebus calabarensis. The sequence goes on along the minus strand of CAUYON010137623.1, from coordinate 9,221 downwards.
GCTAGTACTGAGTCACCCAGACCACCTGGGAGGAATTTCAACAGAGGTAACAAGCCACAGTGAAAAAAAAAAGTCTGCCTTTATGTTTCTAGCATTTAGCCAATATTAAGTACTCACATATGTGTTAAAGACCGGGGTTAGAAATAAAGAGAGGATAAAGATTAAGAATACAGCATGCTGCCTAGAAAAATCACTTGTTTTATTCCAAAAAGGTCAAAGAATAGGCAGTGAGTTTAAAAATTATGCATGATAGAGCATTTGAGGAAATGATGAAAAAGAGAAGGGCACACAGCAGACTAGTTAACGAATACAAAGATTGGTTATATAGTGTGAGGGAACAGTTAACCACAGAGACTTAGGAAATGGCTAACCAGATAGACTCAGGGGTTTAATCCTAACTCTGCACCCACATGACCTTGGGTAGATAACTTGACTTCTCTGCACATCGGTTCCACATATGTAAGATGAAAATAATAACTGCATTTAACAAGGTTTAAATGAATATATGTAAAGCACTTAAGAAAACATCAGACACAGAGTTTCATTTCAGAATTAGACAGTCTTTCCAGAAGTTAAAAGGCATAGGAAAGAAGGTTTGCAAAAGCATAAGGAAAAGCAGAATAGGAAAAAAGAATTTTTTCAGGTAGAAAAGATGGAGAATGTTTGTAGACACAGGGAAAAAAAGAGAGATTCGGGAAAGATAAATGAAAACAGTAAGAAGCTGTAGGAAGGATGAGAACAGAGGAACTGGCCTTTTAAAAGGAAAAAAACTAGTTCTGCCACCAAAGAGGGACCAGGACATAGGGACCCGGAGAAGTTTCTAGGAAGTTAACAGATGAGGGGAGACAGCACAGTTCAGAGAGATCCCAAGTAATGGTGTCTTCTCATTTAAGTAAAAATAGTTAAAGGTGAGAATTTTGTGCAGTTAAAAAAAATAGAATGGTTTTCTGGAAATATTTAAAGGTGTTAACTAGAGATGAATAAAAGTGTAGTTGATATCAATGAAGTGTGGGCTAAATTCAATTCGCATGATTTTAGCAACACACAGAGTAAAGCCAGATAAAATGGCCTGTCCAGAGCAAGGAAACAGATCTGGCCAGAGAGCAAATTGAAGCTTCAGCGCCTTCCTAAGGGCCCAGACCCACCACGGCCCGCTGGAGGGATGAGCTGGAGGGTCCCTCTAGTGGCCATGAGGAGCTAACGCAGGTCCCAAAGCACCTAACGTCGCTCTGCAACAGAACCCCAGTAAGAAAATCCCTTCCTAGGCTTTGGGCCGGGAGGAGAAAGACCCTTCTGGCTGCATAGATACGGACGTGACTCCTCCAAGTGGATATACAGCGAAGTCAGAGGAAAAAAAAATAAAGCGATGTCACAGGCTGAGATGTAACACATTAGCCAGAAGCACTAACTGAATAGCTGAAGACATGGACTCTCGTGCTCCCCTTCTTCCCCCTGCGTTCCCTTATTACCTGTTATCCTCACCTCTCTCCTAACGTGCATATCTGTACACACGCGGAGGCCACGGACACCGCTGTGCTTCCCACTTACCGGGTCTGGAGCAAGGTACTAAGGAGGACTTAAACCATTTTGTCTAAATATTTACAAGTCACAATTTAGCTACCTGCTAAATATTCTGTCCTCCTACTGGGGTAAATATGCTTCTATGACAACAAAATCAAAAATCGTGGGAAGCTATGGGGCTCTTTTACCTAAATGAATAAAGGCAAAACACCAAAGTCTAGTAAATTTAAATATTACTGCAGATTTGAGTAATCTAACAAACGCCATAATTGTTTGGCTGAATAATAAGGACATCCCTAAGTTATATGTTTTAATTATTCTACAATATTTCTTTATCCTTTCATTTCTGCAAAATCTAAATAAATGCTGTTAATAATCTACATTTTCACATAACTTACATTCTATTGATACAATGCTAAATTGGCTAAATGGCACCTCTTGACTCACTTGTCAGAGTTCATCCACTACTTCACTGCAACCCAGTATTTCCCAAAAGCTTGCATAAGGCAGCTAGAACTTAGACACGCTGTGTAAGGAAAGATTCTAACGCTCATTCTCTAGGTTCTCTCTGCTGTGCTCTGCATTAAATTACATCTACGGAAAGCAGTAACCTTGGGCAAATGATCAGTCTCCTCCTACAAAAATTAATATTAAGAGTTAATGTTGTCATCTTGTTTCTGGTTGAGCAGCGACTTGTGGAAGGGAGTAAAGCAGAATATTTAAGAACACAGGTTTCAGCACCAGACAGCCTGGGTACTAATCCAAGCTTTGCCATTTAGGAGCTGTGTCTCCTTGGGTTTGTTATTCAACTTCTCTAAGCCACTGCCTTCTAATTAGAACAGCACTTGTCCCCTAGGTTATTATGTGGATCAAATCAGGTAATTCAACTAACATTCTAGGCATAGTCCTTTGGAATTTCATAAAGATTTTCTGCAATTATTATAAGAATTTGTCTATTTGAACAACTCCATAGTCTTTGCAAAATCTTGGCTTGAAAACATCATTCATTACATTGCATAAAATAATTGCTTCTTTGCTTACTGCTAACACAAAACTGTCTCTTCAAATACACTTGACAGTTTCCTTAATCAGGTAGACAGAAGTATGTCATGTTCCTCCCGTAGAGTGGCCCTTCCATTGGACATACCAGCATTTCTCTGATAAATTCTTCATAGAGACATAATGTGAGTTTGATTCCCATCACTTGAAATCAAAATCGATCTAGAAAAATATTCCCTATAATGGATAGTTATTATAATAATAAAACGACTCCAATGATTAAGTGCCTTGCCTATTACCTGGCATGTAATACTTGCTCAACACATGGTATTTATTAATGTTATCTAGAAGATGCAGGTGCAAAATCTAAGTCAGTTAATTAATAAACACAATTTCAGTAGCTTACAAATCTTCTTTCTTCTTGCAGTTTCAGAATTACTCAAAGAATTCTTTGGTTTTACATGTAAATATTGAAAAATTTTTGAAGTAAGAGAATGCTCTGAATTAATTTTGATACATATTATTGCATAAATCAAGTTAGATGCTCTTGTATGGTGACAATCTTACAGAATAATGAAGCCTCAGACCCAGTGATCCACAATGTCTTTCTGAATTCACTTGTTTAGAGGGAAAGTGGAAAAAGAATGCACTTACCCAACACCTTATAGGAGTTAAGTCTGACATATTTAAGTGTACACAATATCGACATGGCTGCCTTCACAGCAACCTTTACACAGCATAAAGAGTGCAGAGTAGTAAGGGAAAAATGAAATCGGCATATACCTGTAGAGATACTACACTGACATTATCAAAATGGACGTGTCCATTAGGCTCTGTGACAGCAGGATTTGCATAGCACGTTACACCATTGACAGCAGGTAACGTTTTAGGTTGATGTGCTTTTTCTTGAGGACCAAAGTCATCATTATGAAAGTGGGTATGATCATTCTACATGGGAAAACAAAAAAAAGGATGCAGAGGTTATACAAAGAAAAACAAAAGGTGGCTCATACAGACAAAAAAATAGTGTTTACTGCTTTTCGCTTATAAAAGTTTTATGTCTATTTTTTTCTGTAATGAAATCTTTTCAGATTAATAAAGTTTCTCTCTCTCTCTCTAAATGTATTTTCATTTATTAAATTCTGTTACTTCAACTTTTTCAAGGTAGGGTACATGTACTTTTTAATTCTGATGAACATAAATTGAAAACAATTTATGCACTCCTGCTATTCACCATTAAATTGTTAGTTCTTGTCCCAAATTCTACAACATGAGTCATGTATTTCTCTTACACTTGTCCATATATTGACCCTTTCTGTTCTCTTCATATTCACAAGTCTAATAACTTGTCTGCTCATATAATCCTAAGAATAAAATTCCTGCCTTTATTTATTTGCCTATATAAAGTAACTTTAAGAGTAAAGCATCAAATGTTTAAAATAGAGTCCATTTACCTGACCATAGGTCTTTAATAGCATCTTAAGTGTTCTTTCAAAAAAGAAAAGTAAGTAAAATCCACCAAATATAGCAACAGCCTTCTCAACGTAATTGTCAACTTGGGGATTAAATCCAAATGCCTGAAGGAGGGGAAAAAAAAAAACTATTTGGGTAAAAACAAGTAACTTAACTTGATTTCTGGAAAATAATACCACAAATTCTTAGTGCATAATTTTCACCAAAATTCTAAGCCCATCTTTACATACAGATAATATTGGAAATTTACCTGCCAAAAATCACAAAACAAAACTTCTAAAATTTCAGTAAGAAAATTATATGAGATGCCATAGAAATATTATAACCAGAAGTCCCATTAAACAAAGCCAACACAGCATATAACAATTTCCTAACTATTGCTATCACACTTGCAGCAATATTTGCCTTGCAAGAATAAATATTCAGCAGTAACAAAACAGGACTGATTCCTATCTTTAGAAGATAATTTCATGTCTAGGTAATGAGATGATTACCTACTTTCTACTTTCTCTGAAAGAAATTACATATAAAAGTAAATAAATTTGTCCATGATATCTAAAGTCAAACTTTTAAGGCAAATATGGCAGACCCCTTTTCCCAAGACAGATCCTCTTGTACCTAGGAAATCCTGAAAAATCATAAAAAGATAAATCAAAGACTAGACCCAAGAATGAAAAACAAAAGAATTGAGCCATGCTGGGGTTTGGAAACCATCTACGATCTGAATGTCTGCGTCTCTCGCAATGCTTGAGAAATTCTCCACCATGATGTCTTGAAGTAGAGCTTCATTGCTTTTAGGACCATCCTCTTCTCCTTCAGGAATCCCTATAATTTGAATGTTTGGTCTTTTGGAGTAATCCCATAACTTTCTCAGGGAATATTCTGTTTTTGTTCTCTTTTTTTCTGCCTCTTTGAATTGGGTGAGTTCAGAGGTCTTGCCTTTGATTTCTGAAATTTTTTCTTCTCCATTTTCGAGTCCATTGCTAAGGCTCCCTGCTGTGTTTTAAAGCTCCTTGAATATACGCAATGTGAGGGTGTTGAGCACCACCCCAGGGTGAAGGGCTCAGCTACAACTTGAACTTTACCTTGGAAATGAAAACAATGTAGCCTAAACACTTACACTTTCATATTAATCTGAAATTTAAAGAAAAAAAAGAAAAGAAAACTTCACATTAAAAAAATACAATGATAAAAAATTTTAAAAATGGAAGGAATATTGCCACCAATCTCACACACACAATGATGAAAATGAAATAATGTTTTATTTAAAGCTGTGATCCTGCAGAGCCCCACCCTCCTCCCTCCCCCACCCAGTCATAGAAAAATCGTCTTCCACAAAACCCATCCTTGATGACAAAAGATTGAGGACCACTGGTTTAAAGGGCAAAAAACAAGAGTCAGAGTTTGAAGTTACAAACCATCAGGTGTCCCTAACAGACGAGAAAAAAACTTAAAAAAAAAAAAAAAAGAGGAGAGACCAATATGTGAAAAGTTAAACTTCCACACACTGTACATTTCCCCTTTGAAGCAAAATAGAGGATGTCTGGGTTCATGCCCTACATCTGCCTCTGGGGAGATCTCATGGCCACCCCTTCATTTGCCTGACTTCTCTGTACCTGTTTTTATAGCACAAAATAGCATAAAAACACCAGCACCATTTACTTAACCCAGAGCTTATAAAAATGAAATAACAAAAGAAAAAGAATTACTCCAAAAAAGACACGTCATAAAAATACGAGGGATTATTCAAAGATAGATTCTTTATGTTGCTCCATTTCCAATAAAATAGAAAACCTTAAAATCAGATGTAAAATCTCTAATCCACATGCAATATCAGTTTGTTTAATTTAATTTGACCCACAAACCAGATGATAAAATAAATACACATGTGTATGATACAGTATTATATTAAATATATTATCTATATAATGTTTTTCAACCAGAAAATCTGTCTTGTCATTCTAGCTTTGTTACTAGCTGACTATACGGCTGTGATCAAATCATTTTAATTATTTTCATCTATACGATTGAGGATTTGAAGCATTATATACACTTTCCTAGATCATTTTTAGATCAAATAATCATCATCTCTACAAACTCTAGGAATTTGCGTCCTCATTTTTGCACATAGCTTGAAAACTAAAAGAAAAGAAGTTTAGTTATAATTCTCTAAAAATGATGAGATAAGGGTGGCACCCCTTGACAGTACTATCTTCTCTTTTGGGCTCATCACTCCCTCTATGCTGAGCCCTGCGGATAGAGGGGTACAGACTGTATACACATGTATTTCTTTAGGTCCTTTTCATGACTCCTTCCCCCAAATATCTCTTTCTCTTTTCCCTGCTCTTCAGCATCCCCTCTCTTTTCCTTCCCCTTATTTTCCTTCCTCTACTTCTCTTCCATATATGGCTGCAATATATATTTGCAATAAAGCATGCGTATCACCTGTTGATTAATTGAACAGTTCACGATATAGTCAATGGCAGATCAATGATGCATTTTATCAAAGGGAAAAAATAAGTCGCTCTTTATTTATTGGCCCTCAATTGATTTTTTCCACCATCAACAAAAATTTGAAAAGTTTCCTCAATCACACTCTCATTTATACAGGAGGGAATTTAGTGCTCTATCGCAAATAAATTATAAATTTACATTTGACATTTGCGGTTAAGTTTGATATTGCATGCTCTTTAGAAAAAATAAATAAATAATGAAACAGTATATAGAAAAATTAAATTTACCCAATGCAAGGCAGAATAAAGTTTTAAGGCCTTCAGAGGGATCCCAGAGCTGTCTGAGCATGTCCTAGTGGCCGGCTTCCTAGAATAGTAATGTTATCTCTGACACTGGCATCCATTGCAGCTTGGGACAAGCCTTTAAAATTGCTGTGGTTCAGCTTTCTCTTACCCAAAATGCTATAAACCAGATCATAAAATGCTGTGAGAATTATGGAGGCTAAAAATGTACAAAATGCTAAAACATTAAAACACAAACAAACAAAAAACAACTATTCACAGAAACAAAAGGCCAACATCCTTACCTCTGGAATAAGTTGAAAAATTGCATTTGAAAAAAGAGTCCCAATAGCCAACCCCACAAAATAGGTCAAAATCTTTGGAAAGTAAGATTTCTTTATCAACGGAGTCAAAACCAATCCGAGGAGAGATGCCAGGTTAATGATTGTGACTGACAGGAATCCATATCCCCAAACTGCAGGTGAGATGGAAGAGAGAGAAAAAATCAATTAGAGGAAAGGAACCAAATGACATCTGACTGCACAGTAAGCTTGAAACAAGCTGAAAAGCATCTTTACTTATTTTTTTAAGTTTTGGATCAATTTGAGGGTGCATATGATTAGGTTGCACTGTTTGCGTTTGTAAGGTAAAGTCCAAGTTGTAGGCGTGACCTGCACCCAGGAAGTGGGCCATTTACCCAAAGGGCTTGAAACAGATAATAATCTTTAAAATGATAAAATCTTCTCAGCAAAAATTACATAGCAAACAGAAACACAGTAGAGTAAGCATTAATAGGAATACTGCATGAATAGAACTATTAGCTATGTTTTAATCACCCCTAGCTCATCATTATGGGATCAAAGAGGTTGACAGACAACAGGGAATTTGAAGAACACCTAGAGTCAGGACAAACAGCCTCAGGTCCACAGGCCACCTAGATCCACCTGTGGCTCCGGGGACAGTGTAAAACTCAGGCTTCAGGAGGAGTAGAGAGGCCATGTGAGTTTCAGGGGAAAGCAATCAGGTGCTGGGCAGGGGTGGGGTGGAGACGAGTGGGGGTGGATCAGCTTCAAGCTGACCATGGTGGCTGATACTGAACTTGTCATATCACTTATCAGCAGACCCCTGAGAATAGCACCCCCTGGTATTAGGCAGCACCTCAGCACTCCCAGCTGAGGCCTCCTGGGATCTGAAATCAGTGTCAGGAAGTGAGCACATGGACACAGGAGGGAGAGGCTGCATAGTACCAGTAACCCTGCCAAGCACAGATTAAAAAGTCCTACGTGATTGAAGGAGGTGGCTTGTCTTCCTCTGTATACATATCCAGGGCTTAGCACTGGGCTCCTTTTCTCACTGGCACTACCAGTGGAGTGCACGAGTCACAATGAATGCTTGGTGAACATGTCCCACATGCCAGGCACTGTGCTAAGCAATCAGTGTGCTCAACACAACAATCCTCTCCTCACCGAACTCCTGAGACAAGCACCACTCTTACCTCCCACATATAAACTGAAGAAACCAAAGAATATGATGTTCAAATAAGCTGCCCAAGTCCCATGAATAGAAAGCTGATTCAAACTCTAACGGTCTGCTCCCAGGCCCACATTCTAAACAGTGTGCTTCATTATTCTGTACAAGTCGTCCCATAGGGCTCACAATACTGTGAAAAGTTTATCCTAAATTATACTTCCTTGGTACAAGATTGCTCAATATTATTCTTAGATCAAATAAACCAACCTATCAAATATTCAATGAACCTAGGATATGGACCAAATCATGGTTACTGCCAACCAGGAGTTTTCAATCTCTGCTTGAGGAGCTGGGAAACGTGTAGAGTGAAACAAGGTATCTATACTGAATACCAAATGAAAAGGACAGATAATAAGTAGTGCTATGTCACTGAGAAAGAATCTCCACAGCCCTGACCATGATGACTTTACCTTGTCCAGACGCATTCCTAACAGTCTCAGATCTGACCATGCCCTGTAAAGTCATCCAACAGTCCACCTCCTTCCCATTTATTGCCCTATGGTCTAAAACAATCGTACCTACTCCCCTTGTCCCACTTGGAGAAAGTTCTCAATCCCACACCTTCCTTCGTGGTGTATCTCCGTAGACAGTCATTTGACATAATCTCCACCCCTTCACTAGCCTACATGCATTTATTCAACAAACATTGATAAGCTGGCTCCCTCACAATCCCTTCTCAATATGGCCTTTATACTAACACAAGGTTGTCCCAAATCAACATTACCTTTACACTTGGGGTTCTCTGTCTGGAAACATCTTTCTATTGCCTGAAAAACTCCTGTGTGATCCCACCAATTGCCCTCCCTCCACCCATACTCCCCCCTCACACCTACGGTGCATCTTAGCAGGGTACTGGGGAAACTTATTAAATGTAGAGTATCAATGTCTTTATATAGTGATCAAGAAAATGCCATGAAGGCTATCTGTAACAGTACGATGAAAACATTTCTGAATGTATATGAA
>CAUYON010137621.1:0-19880 GCA_963573935.1 Arctocebus calabarensis | reverse complement strand
GCTCTTGGGCTTAAGCGATTCTCTTGCCTCAGCCTCCCTAGTAGCTGGGACTACAGGCGCCCGCCACAGCACCCGGCTATTTTTTTGTTTTGCAGTTCGGCCGAGGCCGGGCTTGAACCCGCCACCTTCAGTATATGGGGCCGGCTCCCTGCTCGCTGAGCCACAGGAGCCACCCAGTTTTTCTGTTTTTTAGTAGAGACAAGGTCAGGCTAGTCTTGAACTCCTGAGCTCAGGGAATCCTTCTGCCTTGGCCTCCCAGAGCGCTGGAATCACAGGTATAGTCCCTGCACCCAGCCAACAATGTTCTTGTTTAATATCTTGCTAGCATACAGTATTAGCCAAGAAAGTCGTTCATTTAATCTTAGAATGTTTGTTGTAGAAAATAAATGGAATTTGTTTATTTAAATTGTAAATAAACTCACTTTGTATATCATAGAAACTCATGTTGGACTCCTGGATCTGATTTTCTCCTCACAGATTGCACATAACACACAGTAAAGCTTACACCAGATTTGAATATAAATACCACACTTATTTTACAACTCTGAATTTGTTTTCACATTTGTAAAATAGAGATACTAGTATATGTCTCATAGTTTGGTATGAAGATTAAGTGACATAAGGCTCTTAGCATAATTCCCAGTACAGAGTAAGTATACACTTTTTTAAGTTAATTTCTCCTCTAGCATGCAACTAGAACCACATCAGCCATGATGTGGGAACCACCAAGGGAGCCTGAGGAGCCCGCCAAGTGGGCAGAGCCAGTGAGAGAACAGACGCAGCGCCCTCAGTGCAGTCCCCACGAATGGCCACCCTTACTGGGGTGACCACATAATCTCAGTTTACCGAGGTGTGCAGTAAACATTATTTTCTTTATTTTTATATAACAACTTCGTATGTATTTTGAACTTCAATGTGCCAGGGAGATAGCAAATGAATCCTGGAAATGTGGAGGTTTGTTGCCTTCCTTTCTGCCAGCTGGTGTGTCAGTCCCAGGTGTGTGTGGGGATAGGGGAGAGCAGTGGGTCCATTGTTATCTTTCCTCCCGGGTCACAGGAGGTGTGATGTTCCTGCGCACATGGCTTCTCCAGGTCTGCATCTCCCCTCACCTCTGCTCACTGTCAGGGGCCCATGGCAATCTGTTGCTTCAGTGCCAAACAAAGACATGGACACCCTGAAGAGGTGCCTGTAGTGCTACCAACCCAGATTCCCTGGACAGTAGTGTCTCTGGGGTCATGCTGTCCCCTGGGGCGCTGCCAGGAATCAGGGCCTCCAGCCATTCTTTCTCGGACCTACCTCCTCACTGCTCTCCCACATCAGTTCCTTACTTGTCTCTCTGCCTGCTTAGAGGGCTTCCCTAAGGAAGCTTCTTAATAGACTTATCTTTTTGGAGACTTGTTTTAGACTGTTGCTTCCCACTTCTATGGCTGCTTCATTTCTCACATGTGCTGGTAGAAGTGAGATGCAGAAGTTGCTTAAATGGATGGGGAGAAAGGGAAGGGAGGAGAATGGAAGAAAATAAAAACCTGCCATGGTTCTGGTTCCAGCTATGCTGGCATCTATGGTCTCCGATTAGCCTTCTTACCACAACCAAACATGAAATTGGACAGAAGATATGAGCCACTGTTTCCCGGCAGTGGATGGCAGACAGTGTAGGACAGCAATCCCTGAGAAGACTCATGAAATGTTCAGTCGCTCTGCTGGGGGCAGTTTTCCAATTACAGCAGAGCAGGGTAGAGATTCCCCACTGTGTGCAGGAGTCCAAGATTAGAGGTCAGGGCTGCTGAATAAGCTGCAATTCCCATGTCCTGGTATCACACTGAGAGACCAGAGCTGTGAATGGGGGAGGCAGAAATCTGTTTGAGACATCCCCTTAAGTTCTTGTCTGAGGGTTGGGATATACCCGAGGAGGGCAAGGCTACCTGAGGCTTACAGGAGAGGCTGCTACAGAGTTGAAAGCAAAAACAGACACTAGTGGTCAAGCCGATAACAAAATCCAGAGCCTCAGCTGAGCATGGTAGCTCACACCTGTCATCCCAGTGCTTAGGAGGCCAAGGCGGGTGGTTTGCCTGAGCTCAGGAGTTTGAGACCAGCCTGAGCAAGAGTGAGAACCCATCTCAAAAAAGTAACCAGGCATTGTGATGGATGCCTGTAGTCCTAGCTACTTGGGAGGCTGAGGCAAGAGACTCACTGAAGCCCAAGAGTTTGAGGTTGCTGTGAGCTGTGATGCCACAGTACTCTACCCAGCCCAACGACTTGAGATTCTGTCCAAAAAAAAAAATCCAGAGCTGCTACAATGTATCATACAGTGTGTATTAAACAATCTAAAATTCCTAAACATGCAAGGAAATGGGAAAATATGACCCATAGTCAAAATAACACAGAATAAATAGAAACTGACCCCAAGATGGTCCAGATTGGATTTAGCAAAGGCTTTAAAGAAATTACTATAATATGTTCAGAAATCTACTATAAATATGTTTAGGAAAATAGGTTGAAAGAATTAAAGGAAAATATGGCCTTAATGAGCGAATGAACAGAAAACCAAGCAGACAAGTGTCAATTAATAAAAAAATACCATAGCCGTCTCGGTGCCTGTGGCTCAACGGGCTAAGGCGCCAGCCAACGTACACCTGAGCTAGCAGGTTCGAATCCAGCCTGGGCCTGCCAAACAACAATGACGGCTGCAACCAAAAAATGGCCGGGTGTTGTGGCGGGCGCCTGTAGTCCCAGCTACTTGGGAGGCAGAGGCAGGAGACTCGCTTGAGCCCAGGAATTGGAGGTTGCTGTGAGCTGTGATGCCACAGTTCTCTATCCAGGGTGACAGCTTGAGGCTCTGTCTCAAAAAAAAGAAAACCAAGCTAGACACTCCTAGGCTGCTAGTAGAGATTATGAGTATGGCTATAAAGGTATCTGTGGGAAGAAACATTCCTGAAATAACCAGATACTCCTTTTTCACCACTTTAGGTACATTCTAATTTTATTGTTCTTATTGTCTTTCTGGACAATACCAGAGGTTCATTGTCTCAGTGTCTCCCCATTTTTTTTTCTGTTCCTCGTTATATCAAATCTAGATTCTTACCAAAAAGCTGTCCTGAGCAAGGCAAGCAAGGCAAGGTGGCTCATGCCTGTAATAGCACTTGGGGAGGCCAGAGGAAGAGGCTTAAGGCAAGGAGTTTGAAACCAACCTAAGAAACACAGACTCCATCGCTTTAAAACATTAAAAACATAGCTGGATGTGGTGACATGCATCTGTAGACCCAGCTACAGAAAGGCTGAGATGGGAAGATTGCTTAGCCGGATGTGGTGACATGCATCTCTAGTCCCAGCTATAGGAAGGCTGTGGGTGTTTGAGTTTAGGTGTTCAAGATTGCAGTAAGCTGTGATGGTGCCACTGCACTCCAGCCCCGGCACCAGAGCAAGATAATCTCATGTCATTTAAAGTGTCTAGAATAGAATGAAGGGGATTAAAAAATACAGGGTGTCCATAAAGTTCATGTGCAATTTAAACTATTAAACTATAATATATATTATTTATTATAATGTAGTAATACCTAGTAGGTCTTGGTGAAAATTTTAGATTTTGTAAGTGCAAATAGGAAAACTTTAATGGAGTGATGAGATTTAAGTTTTTAAACATTGGAAATGGTGATCATCTAGGAATGGAGAAACTGAACAGATTTGAGATGTGTTTTAGAGAATATTTCCCTGTGGAGCAACATGATTATATGATTTGGCTTTAGGAAATACTACAAGAATAATTTAGTTAATACTGATGATGATGATAATTGGGACTCTCCTTGTGTTCTGACCACAAGCCTACAATTTGAGAAATATAGATAGATTAGATATCTAAATATAGATATAGATTTAGAAATTTATTTTGAGTGTATCACCAGAATGGTGAAATAATTAAAAATCCATAGGGACCTTTGTGATTTTTCCTGATAAAAAGAAAAAAATCCATGGGAGCCTGTCATGTACCCATCTATAGTCCGAGCCATTGGGGAGGCTGAGAAAGAAGGATAGCTTTAGCCAGGCGTCCTCAAATTTTTTAAACAGGGGGCCAATTCACTGTCCCTCAGACTGTTCGAGGGCCGGACTATAGTTTAAAAAAAAAAAAAACTATGAACAAATTCCTATGCACACTGCATATATCTTATTTTGAAGTAAAAAACAAAAGGGGAAAAATACAATTCACACAAACTCATGTGGCCCGCAGGCCGTAGTTTGAGGACCCCTGGCTTTAGCCATCTGGGCAACATAACAGGACCCTATTTAAAAAAAAAAAAAAATCCATAGAGGATAGGTAATCAGTTGTTGAGGGAAAGACTCACCCTCTGTAAATTTATTCTAACTAAAAAATACTTCTATATTCAATCTAGTTGAATACTGGACAGGCCAGGCATGGCAGCTCACACCTGTAATTCCAGAGCTTTGGGAGACTAAGGTAGGAGGATTGTTTGAGGACAGGAGTTTGAGACAGCTTGGGCAACTTTGCAAGAACCTTACTCTACAAAAAATAAAGATTAGCCAGGAGGAGTGGCTACCTACTCCCAGCTACTAGTCCCAGCTACTCAGGAGTCTGAGGTAGGAGAATTGTTTGAGCTCAGGAGTTCAAGGTTACAATGGGCTATGATTGTGGCACTGTACTCCAGGCTGGGTGAGAGAGCAAGACCTGTCTCTTAAAAAATGAAACCCACAGACATTAGAGAGATGAAGAGATTTTCTTTTTCTTTTTCTTTTTTATTTGTTTGCGGTTTTTGGCCGGGGCTGGGTTTGAACCCACCACCTCTGGCATGTGGGGCTGGCGCCCTACACCTTTGAGCCACAGGCACCGCCCTCTTTTCTTTCTTTCTTTCTTTTTTTTTTGAGACAATCTCACTATGTTACCCTTGGGTGCTATGGCATCACAGCTGACAGCAACCACAAACTCTTGGGCTTACGCAATTCTCTTGCCTCAGTTTCCTGAGTAGCTGGGACTACAGGCACCTGGCACAACGCCCAGCTATTTTTCTGTTGCAGTTGTCATTGTTGCTTAGCTGGCCCAGGCTGGGTTCAAACTCGCCAGCCTGGGTGTATATGGCTGGCACCATAACCACGGTGCTATGGGTGCTGAGCTGAGATGAAGAGATTTTCAAAAATATAAAACAATTCTGGTCTTCTCACTAATTTTTTATTTAAAAATATTAATGTGTGATGGGTTAATTATTAAATGAATTAATAAATGCTTTAAATTTTTCTCTGTTTTAATCATAATATGATAAATACTGACAGATATAATCCATATAAGTGAAATCTCTCATTTCTCTTTAGGATGCCATTATTCTTTAGAATATAAAGGAATCACTGGGCGTGGTGGCTGTAATCCCAGCACTCTGGGAGGCTAAGGTGGGAAGATCACTTGAGCTCAAGAGTTTGAGACAAGCCTGAGCAAGAGTGAGACCCCATCTCTACTAAAAATAGAAAAAGTAGCTGGGCATCATGGCAGGCACTTATAACCCCAGCTACTTGGGAGGCTGAACCAGAAGGATCACTTGGACCCAGGAGTTTGAGGTTGCTGTGAGCTCAGCTGATTCCATGGCACTATAGCCTGGGGCAGCACCTATCATCCCTATCTAGATACCCAGGAAGCTGAACCAGGAGGATCACTTGAACTCAGGAGTTTGAGGGTTGCTGTGAGCTAGGCTAACGATATGGCACTCTAGCCTGAGACAACAGAATAAGGCTCTGTCTCAAAAAAAAAAAAAAGCATCAAATAAAGGAATCCTGAAACCAAAAACGTTGAGAACTGCTCTTATGTACCACATTACTTATGGTTATTTGAGATAGAAGGAAGCAATAAGACAGGGCTATCTATGGAAAGCAGTTGTAGGTATCTATCAATTAAAAGGTGTGGCTGTTACTGCAGGTTGAGGCAGTTGATGTCTTGAGTCAGTGATTCCTTAATGTAGGTTGTGTACTGATCATAGCTTTATAGGTAGACAGCAAAATGAGAAAAATAAAACGAGTTTTGGGGGTTTTTTTGGAGACAGAGTCTCACTATGTTGCCCTTGGTAGAGTGCCGTGGCGTCACAGCTCTCAGCAACCTCAGACTCTTGGGCTCAAGCGATTTTCTTGCCTCATCCTCCCAAGTAGCTGGGACTACAGGCGCCCACCACAATGCCCGTCTATTTTTTTTGTTGCAGTTATCATTGTTGTTTTAGCTGGCCTGGGCTGGGTTCAAACCTGCCAGCCCTGGTGTATGTGGCTGGAGCCCTACCCACTGAGGTATGGGCGCCACCCAAGAAAATGAGTTTTTGATGAAGGTAAATACTCAGTATAAAGAACTGCCATTTTATCTGTGCTCATGTTTTTTATACTTCTTTGATATAAAAATATCCTTTGTGAAATGGTGGGAGAATAGTTGTTCTTGCAAAATTCATTGTTTGCCCTAAATTGCAAAATAAATTGTTGGGAAAACCTGTCAGCCTTCCATATTGCTTTTCTAAAACATACTGCTCCAGACAAGGTATTGGAGTCTAAAGTTTAGGAAGTCAATAAGAAGAAAAGTTAGCACATGTTAGGTCCTGATGTGAGAGCCAGATGAAGGTCCAGGAGGCCAGCGAAGAGAGCTCTGGGAGGCAAGTGGAAAACACTGCAGGACAAAAAACCAAGACAGTTGATATCTTTAGTCTTGTCTCAGGTTCTTGACCCCATTGAAGAGTAAGATTATCTGGGCACCTTTTTTTTTTTTTTTTTTTGAGACAGAGCCTCAAGCCGTCACCCTGGAGAGAGTGCTGTGGCATCACAGCTCACAGCGACCTCCAATTCCTGGGCTCAAGCGAGTCTCCTGCCTCCGCCTCCCAAGTAGCTGGGACCACAGGCGCCCACCACAACGCCCGCCCGGCCATTTTTTTGTTTTGGTTGCAGCCGACATTGTTGTTTGGTGGGCCCGGACTGGATTCGAACCCGTCTATCTGGGCACTTTTAAGAAAATATCAATAACCAGTACCCACCCTCAGAGATTCCAATGTAATTAGTCTGTAGCAGGACCTGGGCGTGGAACCTTCTTTTTGATGATCCTCGTATACAGCTGGGATTGAGAACCATGTCCTATGAGCCACTGTTGGATCAGGTGACCTGCACTTTTGTTCCATATGTGTAGGGCCAGCGAAGGCCGACAAGAGCCTCACTGGTGACTCAGGCCATCCTAGGGAGATTTTTATTTTTCTAAACTGCACATTCATATCAACATATTTGTTTAACAAGAATTCACAACAAAATTAAACACTTCTTTGCAAATGTGACTCTGTCTTATTAAACTGGGCCATTAGTTAACTTTTGATATTTGACACAAATTTTTACTTAGAAGAATGACCAAAGTCATTTTTTTTTCTCTAATCTATACTTATTTCTGGCTTCTTATCAAAGAAAAAGCCTCCCTGTTTAGGTACACCTGGGTGTGATAGAGTATAAACTCTAACTTGCAAAAAAATTTCATTTCTTTTCTGTAGGAATCTGTAAGTGCTTCCTTGTGCTCTGAGGCCTGGAAATAATCCTGTTACGACAGACTTCTGTGTATACAGTACAACAATTAGCATGTTTCCTTTTTGAAAAGTATTGGATCACAAGTAATGGCATTAAAAAATACAAATCTAATATAAGTGGCAAAAATACTGAGTTAAATTTATGTTGTATTTTATGAAGTATTGGTCATGATGAAGCTTATAATTAAATTTACTTTCTCATTCAAATTTTAGGAAAGCAGAAGTAGAAGCAGCTGTGAGAAAGAAGATTGAGTTTGAGAGAAAAGCTCTACATATAGTCGAACAGCTTTTAGAAGAGAATATTACAGAAGACTTCCTAATGGAGTGTGTATGTGTTGAAAAATTATTAGTTTCATAGTATAACATCTTCTAATCTGTATAACAGAAATTTATTTGCATTATTAAAATCTTTGAATGTGTTCTTAGTCAGTGAATGCAGAACAGGCTATAGAATTTGCACATTTAACAATAACCAACTATCATGTATCCTTCGTATAATGATCTTAAAACAAGGTAATGAGAAGTAACAAGTACACAGCAAGGTGACTGTAATTATAATGTATATTTCAAAATTATCCTGAAATGAAGCCATGTGGCTAATATTAAAAAAAAAATTATTAAAAGAGTGGGCTTTAAATGCTCTCACTACAAAGTAGGTGAAGCAATGGATAATTGATCTGATTTGTTCTTTCTTTAATACATGTATTGAAACATCTCATTGTACTCTATAAATACACAGGATTATCAATCAAAAATAAAAAAGAAAAAGAAAAATAAGTGTATTTTACCCCTTAGTTGTCATTCTTCTAACCAGTCTGCTAATACTTGATTTTCCTCATTTTACACCAGAGATTACAATGTTTTCTATATTTTATGTTGTACTATTTAAATTAACAGAAGATTATTGTTTTTGATATTGTAATCTCATTAATTTTGATATTTTAAAAACCTGAAATATAGACCATTTGTGATTTAACAAAACAACAGAATTATAATCTATATTAAATCTTCTTTTATTTTGGCTCAGCACCTGTGGCTCAAGCGGCTAGGGCACCAGCCACATACACCTACCTGAGCTGGCAGGTTCAAATCCAGCCTGGGCCCGCCAAACACCATTGACGGCTGTACCCAAAAAATAGCCGGGCGTGGTGGCAGGCGCCTGTGGTCCCAGCTCCTTGAGAGGCACAGGCAGGAGAATGGCTTGAGCCCAGGACTTGGAGGTTGCTGTTAGCTGTGATGCCGCCTCACTTTACCCAGGGTGACAGCTTGAGGCTCTGTCTCAAAAAAAAAAAAAAAAAAAAAAAATCTTCTTTTATTTTTAGACAGCTTTATTGCATTAACATTTTGAATGGAGATTTCTTTTATATTCTCATAATCCTTTTAAGAGAGAAAATTAAAACTCAGAGCTTCTGTTGCAAAAATAATTCTTAGTATGGTTTAGAGATTTTTCTAATCAGGAATATTAACAGGATAGTATTTAAAATGATAGTAACTGCATTAGAATGTACATATATATGATGACACCAAAGAAGACAAAAACAAACCAAATATACTTCATTTGAAACAAAAAAACTTATATCACTCTCAATAAAAAATATTTCATTTCTATGAAAACAGAAAAACTTGTTCAAAAAGACCTGATGGTTATGTAACAAGAATTGAGATAATTTGAGCATACAGACGTCAAAAGGAAATACTTGGTGTTAGCTTATAACCATCTCCTCACCTATATTCATTCTATATAGTCTTTTTAGAAATAGGAAGATTCTGCCCAAAATTTATTTAGGAGTCACAATGACACCTTAAAAAAACTTTACCTTTTAAGATCAAGCTATTAAAAATTGGCAGAATTGAGTGGCGTCAGCAGTTCAGGCACTGGCCCCCCCATACTGAGGGTGGCAGGTTCAAACTCTGCCATGGCCAAACTGCAACAACAACCAAAAAAATAGCTGGGCGTTGTGGCGGGTGCCTGTAGTCCCAGCTACTCGGGAGGCTGAGGCAAGAGAATCATCTAAGCCCAGGAATTGGAGGTTGCTGTGAGCTGTGATAACACGGCACTCTACCGAGGGTGATAAAATGAGACTCTGTCTCTACGAAAAAAAAATTGGCAGAATTATATCTTATTACTCTGTGTGGTTTACTTTATTTTTCCAATAGTACTTTTTTAAAAATAAAAGATTCTTTCACCATTTAGCTTTGTATAGTAATCCTACAATTTCTTCTCCTGCTTTAGAATTATTTCATAAGCTGTAATCTATAAAGATGTACAGTCAACAATGGCAAAACTTTTTGTTTTATTTTCTGTCATTTTATTTTTAGTAATATTTTTTGAATGCTTACTATATGTTGAGCACTTCAAACTGGGAATTATTGGTTTTCTGTTAGTTTTTTTGAGACAGAGTCTTACTATGTCCCCCTTGGTAGAGTGCCGTGGTGTCACAGCTCACAGCAACCTCAAACTCTTGGGCTTAAGCGATTCTCTTGCCTCAGCCTCCCAAGTACTAGGACTACAGGCCCCCCAACAATACCCGGCTATATTTTTTTGTAGTTGTTATTGTTGTTTGGCAGGCCCAGGTGGGGTTCGAACCCACCAACCCCAGTGAATGTGGCTGGCGCCCTAGCTTCTGAGCTACTGGCACTGAGCCTAGGAATTATTTTTAATCCTGTGCTTTCAGATGAGATAGATGAGGCTTAGATTGTTGATAGGTTAACTTTTCCATTAATCTTGGAGGAAATGCCCCTCTCATTTCATTACAGGGGCAGTTCATCACACCTGCTCACTACAATGATGTTGTGGATGAACGTTCTATTATCAAACTCTGTGGATATCCTTTATGTCAGAAGAGGCTGGGAATTGTGAGTAGCTCCTTTTCTAAAATACAGAATTTTATTTATTTTATTTAGCAAAATGCCTTGTAGTAAGATAAAAAATGAAACCTGAGGTCATTAACTAATGACATGGTTGCCCAAGGATGTGGATGTCTTGGATCCTATGGATGTCTTAATCTAATAAAGTTGCTTATTCCTTGGATTCTTTAGTAAACTGAACTTTCTCTTTAGGTACCAAAACAGAAATACAAAATTTCTACGAAAACCAATAAAGTCTATGATATTACTGAAAGAAAGGTAAGTTTAAAGGCTATTTTTATTATGGCAGTTAATTTTTAATGATACTGAATAGGATTCTAAAAGTAACTATTTAAAATCTTACCTGTTAGAAAATAGCCATGCTAAAAGTTTGGTTTTATTTGTAAATATTTCCTGAAAATAGCCATGCTAAAAGTTTGGTTTTATTTGTAAATATTTCATTCAAAATACTAAAAAAGTTCTTTGCTTAACCTTTAGTTAAGACTTAAACATTCAAATATTCAAAGTACATATTGGCACAAATCTAGGCAAGTAAATCATAAAACAGATAAGCGAGCCAGTAACAGACTCACCACATGTGTGCACACCAATGCAGATTGGTGGCAAAAAGGATTTGTTTTTTTCAGTAAATTGTACTGGCATAATTATTTATCTAGATGAAAAAAAATGAAAATTGACCCCTATCTCAGTCTATATACAAAGATCAATTTTAGGTAAAGACCAAAATGTAAAAGATAAACTCTTTTGAAGACAGTATGGGGGAATATAAACTTGGGGTAGAGAGACTTTCTTAAGATAGAAAAATTAGCGCCTATAGAGGAAAAACTGATAAATATATATATATTTTTTTAAGACAGAGTCTCAAACTGTCTCCCTGGGTAGAGTGCTATAACATCATAGCTCACAGCAACCTCCACCTCTTGGGCTCAAGAGATCCTTTTGCCTCAGTTTTTCTATTTTTAGTAGAGATGGGGGTCTTGCTTTTTTTGCTCAGACTGGTCTCGAGTTGTGAGCTTAAGCAATTCACCCATCTTGGCCTCATAGAGTCCTGGGATTACAGGTGTGAGTCACTGCCACACAGCCAAATATTTCTGCATTAAAATGTAAAACTTCTGTTTATCAGAAGTTATGTTCTCCACATGTAACTGACCACTAATTCATACCCAGAATATATAATCAATAAAAAAAGATAAACAGAAAAATTTTAACAAGGAATTCAAATGGCTAGTAAGTACATGAAAAGATAATGTTATCAGTAATGAGATTAAGTAGCAAATAAAAACACATTGAATTACGATGTTTTCACAACCCCCCAAGTAGCAAATTTATAAGAATCTGATAATATTAGGAGTTCTTCATAGTGCTGGTCAGAGTAATAGTTGGTACCACCTTTTTGAGAAACGTTTTGGCATTTATCTTATGGTCAACTTTGCACATTCTTTATGACAGACCATATCTTCTCCTTGGTATAAAGAGGTTCTTACCCATGTATGCCAGTATATGTGTATAAGAATACTCATAGCTGATAAACAAAATGTGCTACATACATCAATAATATACAATGGAATATTATTTAGCCTTAAAAAGGGAAGGAAATTTTGACGTATGCTACAAGATGGGTGAACCGGAAAGACAACTGTGCTAAGTGAATAACCCAGCACAAAAAGATAAACATTGTGTGATTCCACTTACATGAGGTACCTAAATAGTCAAATTCATAGAAAAAGAAAGTAAAATCACTAAGGGAGGTAGTATTGGGGTGGGTTACTGTTTAATGAGTATTGTTTTGTAAGATGAAAAGAGTTATAAAGATGAATAGTGATGATGTTTACATAACTGTGAAGGTACTAATGCCACTTAAAAATGATTAAGACGATAACTTTTATGTAATGTATATTTATCACACTTTTAAAACATTTTTAATGGTAAAAAATGTTTATCGTAACATTGTAGTGGTGACAAGAAAATTAAATAATTCATTTGTCTATAATGAGTAAAGTATAATTTACTAACACAATAGAATATAATTCACAGTGAAAACAAATAAGCTACAAGTACATGAATGAATCTTAAAAAGTATAATTTGAGCAAAAGAAAACCAAGAATGTATAACAATATTATTCTGGATAAAGTTTAAAAACAGGCAAAACTTTATAAGGATATGTATATAGGTGGTAAAACTAAAAAAAGCTAGGGAATGGGAGAATGGAGGGTGATGCCATTGGGGAGGGGTACACAGGGCTTCAAGGGTTCTGTACCTGATTTCTTATCGTGAGTGGTAGATTAGTAGGTTTTCATTTATTATATGAACTACACAATTTATGTTTTATATACTCCTCTTCTGCATAGAGCTTGTTTCAGAATAAGTAAAAATAAACTTGTTTAAAAAAATTTTTTTCAGGCTTTTTGCAGTAATTTTTGTTACCAAGCATCTAAGTTTTTTGAAGCACAAATTTCCAAAACTCCAGTGTGGGTTCGAGAAGAAGAGAGGTAATTTAAAGCATTATGTATACACGTTTGTTCATGTGTGGTACATTCTAATAATTTTTTTTCTGCTTTTTGAGATAGGCTGAGCGTAGGTCTAGTTTTCTATAGGATGTTACCATTTTACATATTTTAATTGTGGAAAATTGTTATAATTTTAAGTATAGCTGTTAAGGACTTTACACATAAAAGCTGAAAACACATATGTAGAAATGTTATTTGTTTGCTGTTTTAGCTTCAGTCAGAAAACCTAGAACATGGGTGGCACCTGTGGCTCAAAGGAGTGGGGCGCCAGCCCCATATACTGGAGGTGGAGGTTTCAAACTCAGCCCTGGCCAAAAACTGCAAAAAAAAAAAAGAGAAAGAAAAAGAAAACCTAGAACTTTAACCCTAGCTTCCTACTGTGCATTTAAGTCTATAAATCCTGATACTATAGTAATCCTGGAGTAAGAATGGTAAATTTTTTTAGAAGATACTGGGTCTTAGGATCCTTATAAACTCACTTTGCTGTGAGGAAACTATTTACTAAGGTTAAAAAGTTCAGATTACGGGTGGTGCCTGTGGCTCAAGGAGTAGGGTGCCAGCCCCACGTACTGGAGGTGGTGGGTTCAAACCCAGCCCTGGCCAAAAACTGAAAAAAAAAGTTCATATTACTAATTCATTTAAACAGCATAATATTTGTAAATTTTTTTTTTCCTAGGCAATGTCTCACTATGTCACCCCCAGTAAAGTGCTGTGGCATCATCATAGCTCAGAGCAGCCACAAACTCTTGGGCTCAAATGATCTTCTTGCCTCAGCCTCTTAAGCAGCTGGGACTACAGGCACCTGCCACAACTCCTGGCTGATTGTTCTATTTTTGGTAGAAATGGGATCTCACTCTTGCTTAGGCCAATCTCCAATTCCTGAGCTCAAGCAATCCACCCTCCTCAGCCTCCCAGAGTGCTAGGATTACAGATGTGAGCCACTGCACCCAGCCAATATTTTATAAATTTAAAGAAAGTCAATTAAGTCACTTTTTTTCCAAAAAATTTAGGCATTTCTGGGATTTGGCCTTTTAGAAAATATTTAAATGCTTGCAATATTTTACTATATGCTAAAGTCAAGAAGATTTATTATTAAGGGTGAAATGGCATAATAACGTCACAACGGTAACAAAAATTATTGTTAAGGGAATTAAACATTGTTCAGAAATTCCAAACAAAGCCCTAATGAGATAATGTATCAAATAATTCATGTTTTAAAAAAGAATATTATAACAACAGAAGGCAGTATTATTTGTAAGATACTGAGGATCTGTGCCAAATAAATGTAATGACTTAAAGATAATGAATAATGAGATGCAGGTTAACTAAAGACCTTTGCCTCAAAAAAATCAAAAAATCCCCGCAAAAACCATCTTATCTGATGCACAAGGTGATATGACACTACCTTAATTCAACTAACATCAGTTGTAGTGATGACAGTACCTTTGATGACAGGCACCTATACCTGGCAGTCCAATCCAGTGTGGTTAAGAATATGTAAAACAGGCTTGTGCCCACAGTGGTTAGGGCGCCGGCCACATACACTGGGTCTGGTGGGTTTGAACCCACCAAACAACAATAACAACAAACAACAATGACAACAACAACAACAAAAAATAGCCAGGCAATGTGGCGGGCGCCTGTAGTCCCAGCTACTTGGGAGTTAGAGGCAAGAGAATCAAGTACAAGAGTTTGAGGTTGCTGTGAGTTGAACAGCAACAGTACTCTACCAAGGGTGACATAGTAAGACTCTGTCTCAAAAAATATAAATATATATATTAAAACTACCACCCTGTGGTCTTTGTTAATTGAATTAAATGCTGATTAAATTGTTCATCCTTTCACTACCAGCCTGTCAGCTTTCTTGCTTTGATGATAAGAGATTATAGCATTGCCCAAGGAGACTGAGAAGCTAAGAGTACCTTTTTACCTACCATGCTCTTTTTCTCCTTTCTTAATAATTCTTTCTCCAGGCTCTCTCTCTCTCTTTTCTCTCCTATCCCCCCGTGTGTCTCTTCTCCTCTCCTCTTCTCTCTCTTTCCCCTCCTTCTCTCTCTCCTCTCCTCTCTTCCCCCGTTTCTCTCTCTCACTCCCCTCCTCCTTAATGCTGCTCTGCAGCTTCCCCCGCCAATAAAGACCTTTCGTACAAATAATAATAATAATAATAATAATTCTTTCTCCAGAGCTTCCCATTGTCTCCTCAGCCCTCCGACAGTAACATATTTATTCTCCACTACCACCAGTGTTTTACCAGTTATCCTTAACTTTGCTTCCAAAGAAATTTTCTCTACAACTTAAATCTAATGCTGTCTCTGGGCCATTCTCATATCTACTCAACTGCTTTGAAACTATTTACCAAACTGCCTTTCCTGCCATCTCTACTTTCTTCATACACAGTCATTGATACTCCCTTAACTAACTTAAGTTTAGAGTTCTTCCCTCTAACTTTTTTGTAAAATCTTGTCATCCTCTTGTCAGAATGCCTACTTTTTACCAAAACTTGAAACACGGTCACTTTACATTTCTGGTTCTTGAAGTTCTATTTCATTTATGCACCCTTCCCTATCTGACTAACAAAGAAATATTAAAATGGACTTTGTTTCTCTAATCCAAACTAATCAAAACTTTATTTACATTCAGAGTGTGCAGTATTTATTTACTACCTGGCAGGCTACACACACACAAGTATAAAGCCCAACCTGTGAGTTTAACAGTCATTGGGGTGATAGAAGAAATAAATACATCAGTGAAACAATTTTCTATTTACTTTAATGGGGACATGCAATGTTATTTTAATTTCTAAATGGTTAGGGACAGGGATTATGCTAGTATTATTTAATCCACTAGAGGTCACTGTTTCTTCACAGAATCTGTTTTTTTGTTTTGTTTTGATGTGTACAAAGGGTCAGAATTTTAGAATTCGGTATTTTAAAAAGTATGCTTAGTTATTGTACATTTAAGCTCTATAGATATGTGGTATTTGAAAGAAAGCCTGTTCACATATGGTGTGGGGTATAACATTCAGAACCAATCATTTTTGAGGGGGAGGCAGGCTCTCGCTCTGTTGCCTGGGTTAGAGTGCAGTGGTGTGATCATAGCTTACTGAAACCTCAAACTTCTGAGCTCAAATAGTCCACCTGTCCCACCCTCTCAAGTAGCTGGGACTGCAGTCCTGCATCCCCATGCCTGGCAACTCAACCTCTTTGGAAGGGGAGAAAATGGCTTCTTTATAATGACAGCAGTTAGTATTTAATGCAGCAATATTTTTATTAGCTTACAGTAAGTCACCATAATAAGTAATAAACTGCATCATATAGTAATTTTAATAATAATTTAGAATAAGAATAAATTCTAAAATCCAATCAAAGATTAGATATCTTATTGAAATGACTTTGAAAGTTTTTGACCATTATAATAAATTTTACATTATGAGTCAGTACATGCATATAATTGACACAAAAGTGTTATGAAACAGTGTTTATCCTAACTATATGAAAGCCTCTGGTATTTTCTAGTATTCACTGTGTTCCTTGTGTAAAATACTGGCAGCCACCCACTTAATTAATTGATCCTGATCGCAATTTGAAGAACATGGTTTTGTTGGCTCTAGCTCAGGTTTTTAGATGTTTTATTATAGGAAACATCTATGTTTATTACTTCTCAACATTAGATCTCAGCTTCCTCATTTGTAGGAGAAAGTTGCATTTAACCTCTTAGTTCCCTTTGGTTCTAATGTTTTACTCTTCTAAGTCAATTGTGTCTTTGGTCACTGCTACTGTAGTGAGAATTTCTTGAATAAGGAAATGACTTTTTTATAAAAAAGGTAAAAATTAAAATTATCAGCATAAGCGTAAAGAAACACTGCCTTGTAAGAAAGGCTGCCTCATTTAAGAATTTAGAATAGAGTTACTGACTTTAATAATTTGAACTCTTAAGATGAATGTGGATAAAGGATTGGATCAAAGTTTTTTTTTTTTTTTTTATTGTCGGGGATTCATTGAGGGTATAAGAAACCAGGTTACACTGATTGCATTTGTTAGGCAAAGTCCCTCTTACAATCGTGTTTTGCCCCCAAAAGGTGTGGCACACACCAAGACCCCACCCACCTCTCTCTGCTCTTCCTTTCCCCACCCCTCCCTTGATCAAAGTTTTTCAATTTTAAAGAACAACAACATTGTTTTAGAGTTATGTCCTGAATAATTTGAACTTGACATCTTTGCACTTGACTAAGATTTAACAAATTTAGAAATAGAATATTGACTGTTACCCAATTTGATCTTTCTTACATTATTGTGAAAGCTAATATAGGCATGCTTTGGAGATACTGCAGGTTTGCTTCTAGAACACTGTTTAATAAAGTAAACGTCACAATAAACTGAGTCACATGAATTTTTTTGTTTCTCAGTGCATATAAAATTTATGGGCTGTTAAGTGTGTAATGGCATTATATCTAAAAGAACCAAAGTATATACCTTAACTTAAAAATACTTCGTTGCTAAAAAATACTAACAATAATCTGAGCCTTCAGTGAATTGTAATCTTTTTGCTGTTGGAGATTCTTCTCCCAGTTTTGATGGCTGATGGCTGCTGACTGATCAGGTTGGTGGTTGCTGAAAGTCAGGGGGCTGTGGCAATTTCGTGAAGTAAGACAGCAATGAAATTTGCTGCACTGATAAACTCTTCCTTTTGTGAAAGATTTCTCTATAGCATATAGTGCTATTTGATAGCATATTACCCACAGTAGACTTTTTTCAAAATTGGAGTCAATCCTCTTAAACCCTCCCACTACTTTATCAACCAAGTTTATGGATTATTCTAATTCATTTGTTGCTATTTCAGCAATTTTCACAGCATCTTCAGAAGGAGTAGATTTCATCTCAAGAAACCACTGTCTTTGTTCCTCCATAAGAAACAGCTCCTCATCTGTTCAAGTTTTATCATGAAATTGTAGCAGTTGAGTCGCATCTTTAGGCTCTGCTTTTATTTCTAGTTGTCTTGGTATTCCCACCACATCTGCAGTGACTCTTTCCACTCAGTCTTGAATCTCTCAAAGTAATTCATGAAGGTTGGAATCAACTAATTCCAAACACCTGTTAATATTGTTTTGCCCTCTTCTCATGAATAACATATGTTCTTAATGGCATCTAGAATGGTGAATCCTTTCCAGGAGGATTTCAGTTTACGTTCAAATCCATCGGAGGATTACTATGGCAACTATAGTCTTACAAAATGTATGTCTTAATAATAAGACTTGAAAATCAAAATGACTGTTTGATTCATGGGCTATAGAATGGATGTTGTGTTTTTAGGCATAAAAACAACAGTAATCTCCTTGTATATCTCCGTAAGAACTCTTGGGTGACTAGATGCATTATCAATGAAGAGTAATATTTTGGAAGGAATCTTTTCTTCTGAGCAAGAGGTCTCAACAGTGAACTTAAAATATTCAATAAACCATGCCGTAAACAGATGTGCTGTCATCCCGGCTTTGTTACTTCATTTACAGGCAGAGGTAGAGTATATTTAGCATGATTTATAAGGGCCATAGGATTTTCAGGATGGTAAAAGTGCTGGCGTCAACTTAAAGTCATTAGCTTTATTAGCCACTAACAAAAGGGTCAACCTGACCTTTGAAGTTTTGACTTCTCTCTAGCTCTGAAAGCTGTATTAGATGGCATCTTCTTCTAACTTATGACTTTTTTTTTTTTATTAGATGTCATCTTCTTCCAATGTATGGCTGTTTTTTTTTTTTAATTGAAAATGTGTTGTTTAGTATAGCCTCCTTCATCAATGATCTTAGCTACATCTTCTGGATAACTTGTTGCAGCTTCTACATCAGCACGTCTGGCTTCACCTTGGGCTTTTCTTCTGCAGCTCTCTCAGCCTTCTTAGAATTTGAGTTAGGGCCTTTTCTGGATTAGTCTTTGACTTTAGAAAATATTGAACTTCTATCCAGAACACTAAAACTTTGTCTATATTAGCAACTGTTATACTTTCTTACCATTCTTGTGTTCACAGAAGTAACATTTTTAATTTCCTTCTAGAGCTTTTCCTTTGTATTCATAACTTGGCTGTCTTGTGCAAAAGTTCTAATGCTGGCTATCTTTTTTGACATGCCTTCCTCATTAAGCCTAATTATTTACAGCTTTTAATTTAAAGTGAAAGATACATGACTTTTCTTTCACTTCAACACTTAGAGTCTGTAGTAGAGTTATTAATTGGACTATTTTCAATATTGTGTCTTAGGAGATAAGGAGGCCCCAAAGACAGGGAAAGAGATGGAAGAACAGCCAGTGGGTGGAGCAGTCAGATCACAAAACATTCATTATTTGTTTTGGTTCATAGCACCCAGAACAATTAAAACAGCATTAAATTAAACAGAATTGATTTAATTACAATTAAAACAGAGATACCAGTTGCAAATCATGTAATAGATATAATATTGAAAATGTTTTATATATTGTAAGTTACCAAAATGTGACACAGAGACACAAAGTGAGCACATTATGGCTCCAATAAACTTGCCCAACACAGTTGCCACAAACCTTCAATTTATAAAGAATGTAGTACCTGCAAAATGCAATAAAGCAAAGTAGAAGTGAGGTATATCTACATCAATGTATTGACTGGATTTTAAAATACTAAAACCTGGTAGCATCCCTTAAAATTTACAGGCTGTTACTTTATACCCTAGTGAGCTGACTATTTCAGGTGTACAGACGGATTTAAGAAAGATTTAGACAAATTTCATGATTTCTAGCTTCATACTTTTATCAAGATATTGGAGTCAGAAAGGTCCTTTAAGGTTTTCTAGTGCCTCATTCTTTTTTTTTTTTTAGAGACAGAGTCTCACTTTATCGCCCTGGGTAGAGTGCCGTGGTGTCACACTGCTCACAGCAACCTCCAGCTCTTGGGCTTAAGCGATTCTCTTGCCTCAGCCTCCCTAGTAGCTGGGACTACAGGCGCCCGCCACAG
>CAUYON010137619.1:0-33189 GCA_963573935.1 Arctocebus calabarensis | reverse complement strand
AAAGAAAGAAAGAAAGAAAGAAAGAAAGAAAGAAAGAAAGAAAGAAAGAAAGAAAGAAAGAAAGAAAGAAAGAAAGGAAGGAAGGAAGGAAGGAAGGAAGGAAGGAAGGAAGGAAGGAAGGAAGGAAGGAAGGAAGGAAAGAAAGAGAAAGAAAGAAAGAAAAAATATTTTCAGGCAATGTGATTATCTACAAATAAAATCTAAAAGAATATATAGATAAATTATGAGAAATTCAGATCCTAAAATCAATACATTTCCAGAATCCAGAGATAAACAGAAAATGGAATTCTAACAATATTTATTTAAAAATATTGTCAAATACCAAAAAATAAGATATGGAAGAATTATCTCACCTACCTTGTTTGACTGTAGGTCATGAGCCCCCCCCCCCATTACAAGGAGGGTAAAAATAAGATATGGAAGAATTATTTCACCTACCTGTTTGATTGTAGGTCATGAGCCCCCCCCCCATTACAAGAAGGGTCCTGTCCCATACCCAGAAGGAAGAAATAAATACACATTGAGAGAAACCAAGAAGAATCTAGACACAGGCCTTGCTCGGTTTCCCTACTCAGTCAGTTAGCATTAGAATATACCCTTTTTATCCAGTTATATTTCTATATAACTGTCCATACGTTATTAAACCTAAACAGGAAAATAAACAATTTCCCCTGTGTCTTTGGGTCTTCATTCAAAAGATGATTGCATGTCACGAATCTGACAAAGGGTTGTTAACCAGAATCTATAGAGAACTCAAATTAATCAATAAAAAAAAGAGCAAACAATCCCCTTTATCACTGGGCAAGAGATATGAACAGAACCCTCTCTGAAGAAGACAGACAAGCAGCAAAAAACACATGAAAAAATGCTTATCAGAGAAATGCAAACCAAACCACCTTGAGATATCAGAGGAGAAAAGCCCACATCACAAAGTGCCAAAGCCGCAGAGCAGGTGAGGGTGCAGATAAAAGGGAAAACTTTTACACTGTTGGTGGGATTGCAAACTAACACAGCCTCTTTGGAAAGAAATATGGAGATTCCTCAGAGATCTAAAAGTAGACCTTCCATTTGATCCTGCAATCCCAATTTTAGTCTATGTGCTGCCGAAGCAAGCCCAAACCCTGAAATCTCATTACTATGTATCCACCTAGAAGGAAAAAAATCATTTTTCCATTAGGACCTGTATACCAGAATGTTTATCACAGCTCAATTCACAATCACCAAGTTGTGGAATCAACCCACGTACCCACCTATATATGAATGGATTAATAAACTGTGATACATGTATACCATTCAGTCTAAAGAAAAGATAGACTTGACTTGGTGCCCAAAACTCAGTGGTTAGGGCACGGGCCACATACACGGAGTCGGACAGATTTGAACCTGGTTCAGGCCTGCTAAACAACAATGGCAAATGCAACAAAAAAAATAGCTGGACACTGTGGCAAGCACCTGTAGTCCCAGCTACTTGGGAGGCTGAGGCAAGAGAATCACTTAGACTCAAGAGTTTGAGGTTGCTGTGAGCTGTGATGCCATCGCTCTCTACTGAGGGCAACATAATGAGACGCTGTCTCAAAAAAAAAACCCCAAACCAAAAAACTGCTAAGAGTAGAGTATAAATGTCTCACCTCAACAAATAAGTAAGCGAGATGATGGTTATGTTAATTAGTCTGATTTAAGCATTCCACATTTTATATCAAATCAGCACATTGTACCCCATAATTATACACAGTTATGTATAAAAAAAAACCATAAAAGTTAAAAAAAAATTTAGCAAACCTTCAGAGAGCAAAGGGAAAATTATTCCTTGGCCTGACAATCGCCACCCATCTTAAACCCATCACTTTGGAGATTAGGTTTCAACATGAATTTGGGGGGACATAAATATTCAGACCATAGCGCTAATTTGCTGAACATGCTGCAAAGTAGGCACGTAATACAGAAAGTAATATTTTGTAATTAGACAATACAAATGTAGAAACAAAAAAAAATTTCACTTAGCTATAGAATATCAGATTTGGAAAAGATCATGTATTCGTCCAGTGGATAACCAATCATTGAACCTAAAACTGGGCTCATAATTAAAGAAATCATAGGGGTAGGCTGGAAGCAGTGGCTCAATCCTAGCCCTTTTAGAGACTGAGGCAGGTGGATTGCCTGAGAAAGAGTGAGACCCCTGTCTCTACTAAAAATAGAAAAACGAGCTGGATGTTGTGGTGTACACCTGCAGTCCCAGCCACTTGGGAGGCTGAGGCAAGAGGATTGATAGAGCTTAGGAGTTTGAGGTTGCTGTGGTACTACTCAGGGTGGCAGAATGACACTGTCTTGAAAACAAAAAATTGTATTGATATTTATAAAACAGAATATTCGAAATTATGATGGAGTTGGGAAATGGATATATGGTTGTTAAAACAAAGATTGACTAATTATACACTTCTTAATAACAGTGCTTCTCAAATTTTAGTGTATGTAAGAATAACTGGGAAGTCTTTTAAAAATACAGACTGCAGGCCTGATTCCTAGAAATTCTAATTCAATGAGTATAAAAGGAAGTCCTAAGAATCTGGGAATTTTTATTTTATTTATTTATTTGAGACAGAGTCTTACTATGTCGTCCTCAGCAGAATGCCATGGAGTCACAACTCACAGCAACCTCAAACTCTTGGACTTAGGCAACTCTCTCGCCTCAGCCTCCCAAGTAGCTAGGATTACAGACACCTGCCACAATGCTCATCTATTTTTTGATTGTAGTTGTCCTTGTTGTTTAGCCACGGTGTATGTGGCCTGTGCCCTACTCACGGAGCCTTGGGCACTGAGCCAGAATCTGGGAATTTTAAACCAGCACTGACATGAAGTTTCTGCAGAACAATGAACATCTGCTTTACTATCACGTAAGTTCATATGAAAGGCTATGGACAACTGTACATGTGACTCTGGCTTACAACTGAAATCTAAAATATTTGGCAAAACAAGTCCTTTCTGGTATCTTTAAATAGTTTACAATATGGGCCAATCCTAAATGACCTATAACATATTCTCTCTGAACCACTTCATTAAATTACCAGCAATTGACCCATTAACAAACCCATACCAGAGAAAATATTCTTCTTTTACACAGGCAAACTATAAACATCTACTTGCATATGAGGGGAAAATGGGCATCCAGGTTTCTGCTCAGCTGCATTCAAAGTTACTTCACTCATACACATAATTTTAAAGACTGTAAGAAAAAAGAAAATATTTTAAAATGAGTCTTTAAAGAATAAATTTTATAGGCTTAGCTCCTATAGCTCAGTGGTTATGGTGCCAGCCATATACATGGGGCTGGCGGGTTCAAGCCTGGCCTGGGCCTGCTAAACAACAATGACAGCTACAATAAAAAAAAAAAAATAGCAGGGTATTGTGGCAGGGTATTTTCTCTGGTATTGGTTTGTAGTCTCAGCTACTTAGGAGGCTGAGGCAAGAGAATCACTGAAGCCCAAGAGTTTGAGGTTGCTGTGAGCTGTGATACCACAGCACTCTACTGCAGTAGACATAGTAAGACTCAAAGCAAAAACAAACAAACAAACAAACAAAAAACATAAACCCAGCTTTCACTGTGAAAACTGGCCCAATAAAATTATCTAAAGCTGAGTTGGATGTAGTGGCTCACTCCTGTAATCCCTGGGAGCACTCTGGGAAACAGAGGGGGAGGGTCACTTGGGTTCAGGAGTTCAAGAGCAGCCTGAGCAAGAGTGAGACCTATTCTCTACTAAAAATGGAAAAATTAGCAGTATGTTGTTTAGGGCGCCTATAGTCCCAGCTACTCAGGAGGCTGAGGCAGGAGGATCACTTGAACCCAGTAGTTTGAGGTTGCTGTGAGCTAGCCTAATGCCATGGCACTCTAGCCTAGGCAACAGAGTGAGACGCTTTCTCCAACAAACAAATGAAAAAAATTTATCTGGTGCTTAAATGCATTTTGGCAAGAATTGTTAAGGCGTGAACAATGGACCACCAGCCAGATAAAATTCAAATGCCAATCGGGAGTCTTTATTGACTGGCTGGCTAGCTGTCTCCCTAAGTCCGGAGAGCAGCAGTCACCAGTTGCGGGTTGGGGTTTTTATAAGGTATGGGGTAGGGGCTGGTTGGGCCGATGCAAGCAAGCTGCCAGATTTTACAACCAGCCTTCACAATATGGGGAAAAGGGTATAATTCCCCGGTGGAGGGAGGGTAATTGGTGGGACCACACCTACGGTGCATCTTAGAAGGGTACAGGTGAAACTTACTAAATGCAGAATGTAAATGTCTTAATGCAATAACTAAGAAAATGCCATGAAGGCTATTTTAACCAGTTTGATGAAAATATTTCAGATTGTATATGAAACCAACACATTGCACCCCATGATTGCATTAATGTATACAGCTATGATTTAATTAAAAAAAAAAGAAAGTATCTATACAACAGAACATTATGCAGCCATTAGAAAGGATCGGACACTTGCTAGATTCTGGCTTATCATAGATCATATGAATAAAAGCAGATACAGTTCAGTATGCATAATATAGAACATATACACATTTAAATTAATATCAAAGAAGGCTAAGAGAATAAATACTCATAATAGAATTTGCCTCTGAAGAATGGGATTACTGAGAATCTCTCAAGATTACACACATCTGAAGATGGGACCAAAACAACCAAAAGGATGTACTGGGCAAGCCAAAATGCACTCATGTATACACATATGCTGTTGGACATTTTATCCGTGTTTTTTGCAAAAATGTTTTTAGATGCTGTAGGATACTTTCATGATATAATGGCCTAGACAGGGAAATGGTATATAAATTCAAAACTGCCGCCCATCTTCTTTCAACATCAGTTGGTTAGCACTGATGGCAAGTAAGGAGACTATTACAGTAGAATAGAAATTTATAGTAATAAAATTCATCACACATTTATCTGGCAGCACTACCTTCCGTAAACATTCCTTTCCCAAATTTGTGGAGAACACTCAGCTAAACCTATCAGTGAGCAAGTAAAAGCATTAAACAGGCAAACAACCTCTATGCCATGCTAATTAAATGTGCTTTTTAGGTCACAACTTACACTAATAAATCCCCCCCCCAATGTAAGCAATATTTTTACTGTGAAATTAGTGTTTCAACTAAGCCATAGGTTATCTTTATTCATAAAAGTTAAAAATGACATATTATACCTTCCACGTTCCCTTCATCAAGCTCTAAGTACAGGAAAGGAAAGAAGCTGAACGCCGTGCAGAACTGCAACAGATCCATTTCTTCATTTTTGCCAAAATGTTTCTGTAAGTGTCCTTATTCTCCCACCTCTGTTAATTTAATAAGTGTCTTAACTATGTTGTCCACATAATAATATTGGGAGAAAGGCTCCAGCAGACCCACTTTAAGATGTTAATAGAGTGCCCCAGAAAATAAATACTATTTTCATCTCATTAATCTTGGACACTCCTTCCTTCCCTTCAGCCAGCTTGCTTCAGAAAGACGAGTACTTTATACATATGACAGAGTTATAGGAAAATTGCCACTCAGACTTAGAAATGAGCCTTTTCTATTTTCTGACAACCATTTATCTCTATGCCATCAGGCAATATCTAAAATATTCATGTGGGCCTTATCTTCAAGAAAAAATCCTGTTGAATCTCAGGGGTTGTCAAGGTATTTTTAACCTTTGAAGGAAATGCTATCTTTCCAAAACAGCCAAATTTTGTTTGCAAAGAGTAATACTGTACCATGACCACTTAAAACAATTATCCAAACACTTTGGCAAGCTACCATGTCTTGCCTTTTATACTATAACCTCATTCTTCAGTAATTCACAAAAATGTATTTCAAATGAATTCAGCATCATTGAAAATTGACACTCAATAAAGCAGACAGGGAGATGGCAAAAATTGTCATTAAATTCAGTTTGTTTGTTTGTTTTTTTTTTTTTTGCAGTTTTTGGCCAGGACTGGGTTTGAACCCGCCACCTCCAGGATATGGGGCTGGCGCCCTACTTCTTTGAGCCACAGGTGCTGCCCCCTAATAGATTCTTAATTTCAAATCCTACCTTCCAAATTTCCACTTTTATCCTTTTTCCCATATGTAAATATACCAAATTATGTGCAATGTACACAAAACCTCTCCAATATTCCAATTTTTCAAATTGTCATAATTTTTCTCCTCACCATTTCCTATATCTTCTTTACTATAATTGTCCTAACCTCCTTAGTTCTTTCCCTTATTCCCACACACATTATTTGTAAACTACAACATTTTTGCGATTCCAGGAAATTTTTAGCTCTAAATTGGTGAAACTTTGCTATTCTGCTTTTATTTTATTTTAATGAGATCGTATAAATTACTTCTTTTTACCATACCCTATTCTATTTCTGTCACAATGTTATCAATATCCACAAACCTTTTGCTATGTGTGACATACCCAAACTTTCTTGGACCAGGTTTCCCCTTCCTTTTGGAAGATCTTAAATCAATCAATCCCCAAATTCATGTTGACCTTAACCAACAGTTAAAGAGTGTCTTATGAGATCCTTTTCCTCACAGCATCTATGCTGTTTTTTCACTTCCGCTCCAGATCCCTTGTCCTTCCTTCGTGCTTCTATGCCCTAGGAAGCTGATCTCATCCACATACTCCCTTAACCTTGCCCCCCTCCCAGCTTCTGGTTGGGATTATCCACTGAAGAGCACTGGTGGGAACTTAGCAAGCGGGAGACAAATGAAGTTGAAGTCATTAGGCCCTTTGCTCCTTCCAGATCTCTGTGTGCTGGTTGACCGTGCCAGGCAACCTTTTCTTGGTTCTGCTTCCACTGTAGATCTAGGGATGGAAACAGTTCCTCATTTGCTTTCCCTTGGATTCTGAACTCTTTGCAGTTTCATTAAGCACCCTGTAAACTTGGGTAAGTGATCTTTCTTCACCTTCCCCCAATCTATGCAAAGTGAAAGTGCTTCTAAAAGCTGTAGCTCTCTAAAAACCTTTGAAAATATTCTGAAATTCAAATTCATGAACTTTGATTTTGCACATGTAGATCTTGTAACACCTTACGTTCCTTGTTTTTTTAATTTAAATCATGAATCATAATTTATATATTTTCTTACAGTTTTCTGTTTTAAAATCTGTGCATGAATATTGTAGAAATATCTGAAAATTACAAAGGAAAAAATACATTTATGTCAACACCAGAGATTAAGCACAAACATCTTGAAAAATGTTTCTTTGTATGAAATTTTATTAAGGCATATATTCTATATTTTTATTCAACATCATAAGAAATTAATCACATCATTTAATTCTCTTTATAAAATTATATTTTCAGTGATTATATATAATTTTTTTACTAAACATTATAATGTATTGAAGTATTCTCCTCATGCTAGATATCTGGGTTGCCACTGATATTCACTAGTCTTAATAACACTTCTATACACACCTTGTGCATAAAACTGTATTGCACACTACTTCTTTAGAAGTGATCCTTACCAGGGGAATTCATGAGTAAGTAGTTAGGAATATGATAGTCTCTTGATACATGTTGTTGTTAAATTGCTTTCTAGAAAGTTTCCACTTCCATTACTGTCATATAAATGCATGACTCACTGACTCAGATTAATACTCTGTAGTATCAATTGTTAAATCTTTAATCTACAGATCAAAAATTATTTCTCAATGCTCTTTTAATGTGTATGTCTGTAGCTTCTAATGAGTTGAAATTTTATTTTCTTTTATCAATTATCAGTTCCATTACTATTATAGTCGTATGATCCATCTAGGTTATGTAAGTGCTTATATTTTTAGATTGTAAATTCTATTTTAATCATATTTCTTGTAGATATTTCCCCTAAATTGAATCTAGTCTTTAAATTATGATTTACATTGTTTGTTTTGAAGAATTAGAGTTGATTGAATTTGTTTAAGTGTATTGATATTTGATATTTTTTTACCATGATTTCCTCCACAGTATAAATATTAATTTTTTCCCACTATTTTACAGAATGATTTTTTTTTTTTAAGAGACAGAGTCTCCCTTTATCACCATTGGTAGAGTGCTGTGGCATCACACAGCTCACAGCAACCTCCAACTCCTAGGCTTCAGTGATTCTCTTGCCTCAGCCTCCAGAGTAGCTGGGACTACAGGGGCCCGTCAGAACGCTCGGCTATTTTTTTGTTGCCGTTTGGCTGGGGCTGGGTTCGAACCTGCCACCCTCGGTGTATGGGTTTATATGGGTTTGGCACCCTACGCACAGGTGCCTCCTGGATGATTATTTTAATATTTAATCCTATCTAAAATGTATTTTGATAGAGTATAAGGTAGAATCTAAGTCTATTTTTTTTTTAACAATAGCAAACTAACTACCCCAGCATCATTGATTTATGATATTTGATTATATTTAAGGTGATAAATAAGAACTGTTTAGCTATCAAGTTTTCTCTTCTTATCACTTTTTCACTTCTTCATTTCTTATAACAGCATTCCGATAATCTATCATTTCTAATGTGTCTTAATATTTAGTAATGCCAAAAGGAATTATTTTTCATTCTTCAGTTATCCTTTAATTACACATTTATATATTGCATACTAAGAGCAGGAATTTTGATTCTTACTATGTGGTATACAAAAAAATGAATTCAACATGATCTTGAAAAGTTTATAAGATAGTAGGGAGAGAAAAGCCTTAAATACACATAGGTATAGAACAAGTAAAAAGGAAGTGGTATTGGAAAGTTGTCGGGTCCTATGAGAGAACTGAGGGAGAAAGTGATAGATCAGAATGACTGGGAAATCTTTTATGTAGAAGATAACATTTGATCTAGGCTGTGAAAAAGAGCTAGGATTTCAACTGGAAAAAGTGGGAAAGAAGAGTGTGCCTGTTAGAGGAATTAGAGTAAGTGAAGCCATCCAACTAGGAGATTGAAAGATTCATTTGGGAAATGGTAAATAATTCAGTATGACAAGCATTTATGGTGCTTCAGGGAAGAGACAGAAGAAGCCATTACGATGTTAAGCAGAGACCTGGAAAGACCAGAGCAGGTGAAATACCTCATCAGGTCTCCACCCCCTTTTAATGTATTATTTACTCTCTATTTTCAACAATAATTTATCCTTAGTAGAACCTTGTTTTTTCACAAAGTTTTAAACATTAGGAAGCAGAATTTGATGTGACACTGAACTGGAACCAACAGCACCAGCACTGGCCATCATATTTTGCCTCAATATTGGTATCAGATCAGACTTTTCCCCTTTCTCACCGCCTTAAATAGTTTGCTTGAATCCACCTGGGCAGTTGTCCTTCATTGTGCTTTTTTGAAAAATTGCGTACTCTTAAAATGATTCCAGCAATGTCTGCTTTCTGTTCAATCTGCTTTTCAACAGAAGGCACTCTTGTGTGCCTGCTGTATCCTCCCTCTTAACCATCCACCCTAGCTTACCAAACTTTCAGATATTTCCCTGTGTTCTACTTGTAGCAAGTCATTGACTGTGGCTTGGCACCTGTGCAATCTCTACCCATGACTACAGGCTAGCTTTGATTAAGAAAACAAGTCACAAAGTAGCTTTGGGTTAGCCTAATTACAGTTTATTTCTCACTTAGACATAGCATGGAATGGATTGGGTTGCCCTCCTTCAATTTATAGCTATTCCAACCGCAATACTTAGCTTTCAGGATCACTGCAGAAGTAGAAACCAGTGAAGGGACAGGAGAAATGTTTTAAGAGACTTTCTGCCCTCATCTCACTGGTCAAAACACATAGGTATTACCCTAACATAACTGCTCCCAAAAGAGAAAGAATATAACAAACAAAGCATAACAATGGTCTGCCCCATATGGTTAATACCATCTAGATCCTCACTTTAGCTCAATCTCTAACTTTTATTTTCTCATCTAAAACTATACCAGAAAGTTCTTTTCACTGTGACATTTAATTCAGAACAAAGATTCCTATAGTCTGATACATTTTCCTGGAGGGAAAAGAACAGAACCGTTCTGTACAGTGTTCTATTAAGTAATCTAAATCCCTTTTTTTCTAATGCAGTCATTAAAATAGCACCAATTTTCTGGGAGCTAACATTCACATCAAATCTGAATTATTAAGAATATGTTCCTTGAGTTTATCATAATTGATTCTAATCAGGGTTCCATTACACATTGCTCTCTTCCTGGAGAGCAACATTTATGCGATGAAAAACATAACTTCTGGACAATTACTTCTTTCAATCAAATTTTAGGTTGTCTGCTTCACTCCCATAGGCTGCACATTTTCTTTTTCTTCCATCTTTTCTCAGCCATTTTGTTATATAGAATAAAAATGATAAAACAGGCTCTGCTTTCTCTCTTTTCTTGTCCCTATTCTCATTGTCTCCTTGCCGTCCTTTCTCCATTTTTTCTTATTCTCAGCTCTGTCTTGCCTTGTCTTTTCTCTCCTTTGAAATTCTTGCACACAGCCAACTTGCAAAAATTTTGGAAGGGAGGACTTCTGGTACTTTCATTGTTTCTGTTCTTGTGATTTTTTTTCTCTTCATCAGAGAATACCTGCCTCAATCCCACATATTTTCATTTGCATCCACCTCCATTTCTTGAATTTCCATCACATTTCAGTCTCCTCCCTCAGACTGAAAGATCATGTTGAAATTATTCACTGTCACTGATAAAGCTAAAAAACATCCCTGTGAGCATAGTGGGTAGAAATTACCCCAATTTTACAGATAGGAAAATGGAAACATACAGCTAATGAGCAAATACCTTAAAAAAAAAGTAGATCCCCTATATCCCAGAGCAGGGGTGGGCAAACTCTGCCTAGCTTTTTACAGCTCACAAGTTAAAAATGGATTTTACATTTTTTTTTCCACTGGGGCTGGGTTTGAACCCACCACCTCCAGCATATGGGGCTGGCACCCTACTCCTTTGAGCTATAGGCACCGCCCTAGATTTTACATTTTTAAATGGCTGTAAGAAAAAATAAAGGACAATTACTACTGAGCCATTTATGAAAATGTTTGCTGACCCATACGTAATCTGGACTATAACTCTAATATCTATTAGATTTCATTATCATAAGACGCTTGGTAAGTTTAGGTCCTCCAAGAAATGAATAACATGAAATAGTTAACAGGCAAAAGATGTACTTGGGTGGAGAGAAAGCAAAGACAGTCAGGAAGAGCCTTCAGACCAAGACACAAAGCTGATACCTGCAAAACCAGAGAGGGAAGGAAAGAGGTTTCATTAGGAAGACTCTCTGACAGCAGTGAAGCTTTCAGAGTTTGGGTCAACCCAATGGGGAACTCCAGTGCACAGAGCAATCACAGCGGAGCCCCATACTGGAAAGAAATTGTCAGGTGACATGCTCAGGCAAAAACTGGAAATAGCTCATGGGGAGCACAGCCTTGATGTGGGTGGTGAAGCAGAACCCAAACCTGAGGCAGATGGAGGTGTTCAAGTTGTTGCTGTTGTTGTTGGAGACGGTAACATTTCTTTTTATTGTTTTATTTTTTAATCTCAAAATATTAATCATGGGGGTATAAGTATTAACTAAGTTTACATGGATCCCTTGTGTAATGCTTGAGTCAGGGTCTGGTGTGCATGTCACCAAAATGGCATTCATTGTACCCAGTAGATAAATTTTTATCACACACACCTTCTCCCACCTTCCCCACTTCTTGGTTTCTCGTGTTCCTTATGTTGCTTCATGCCCATATCTGTGCCCATCTATTAGCTCCCACTTATTAGTGAGAACATATGATGTTTTACTTTCCATTCCTGAGATGCTTCATTTAGAATACAATCTCCAGTTCCATCCAAGTTGCTGCCAAAGACATTATTTCATTACTTTTTATGGCTGAGTAGTACCCCATTAAATATATGTGTATGTTTATATATAGCAGATAATATTATATAATATTTTCTTCATCCAGTCATGCATTAATGCCATTTAGGTTGATTTCTACATCTTTTATATTGTGAATTGTGCTATGATAAACACTCAAACACTTTCTGATGAAATGACTTCATTCATTTCCTTTGGGTAGATTTCTAGTAATGGGATTCTTGGATCAAATGGTAGGTATACACTTCTTTTCTTTTTTTTTAAATACTTATTTCCCTGAGGAACATGCATACTTTTTGAAATAGAGGTTGTACTAGTTTGCAGTATATGCGACAGTGTATATGCGCTCCTTTTGCTCTGCGTCCATGCCATCTACTGTTTTTATGTTTTAATAATGGACATTTATTATCCTGAAAAGCTATGTTTCATAAATACAGAAGAAATAAAGTCTTTCCCAGACTAGCAAACACTAAGGGCATTTCTCATGACTAGACTTGTCCTACAGAAAATGCTCAAATGTGCATTATACATCCAAAAGCACGGCAGATAGCAACCACTGTAAAAACACCCAAAAGTTATAGCTCACAGCTCTTATAAAACAATATCATAAGAGGAAAAAAATGATATTTTGTCTGGTGATTAATCAGCTCATGGATACTAAAGATAGGATACTAAAGATAGGACCCCATTCATTTCTGGCTGTAAGGTATCTCTGGAGCGGTTTGCTGCTAATGTGGTGGGATTTCCTTGGTTGATTACTTGGGGGCTTTGTACCTCACAGTGCATGGGAGTCCTTCCTTCATGTTACCTTGGCCTGTCTAATGACTATATACCTTACTGTACCTTTTCTGCAATGGATCTCCTAGATGTTCATTGAGCTTCTTGTATCCAGATGTCTAAATCTCTAGAATGACCTAGGAAGTTTTCCTCAATTATCCCCTGATAAAGGTTTTCCAGGCCTTTTGCTTTTTCTTATCCACCCTCAGGGATGCCCATGATTCTTTATATTTCTTACAGACTTTGTTCATTCTCTTGATTCTTTGTCCTTTAGTTTTAACTGATTGAGTTAATTCAAATGCGTTATCTTCAAGATCTAAAATTCTAGTCTAGTCTATTCTTACAACTTTTCACTGCATTTAGTATTTCACTAAATGAATTTTTTATTTTCCGAAGTTCTGTTTGGTTTTCTTTGTAATATGTCTTTTTAGTAAATTTTCCATTCATTTCCTGTATCATTTTTCTGATTCCTTCGAGTTGATTGTTAATATTATCTTAGATTTTATTGAGCTTCCTTACAATCCTTATCTGTCATTTCAATATTGACAAATAAAGAGTTCTCGATAATGCATGGGAGTCCTTCCTTCATATCACCTTGGCCTGTCTAATGACTATATACTTTACTATACCCTTTTTGCAATGGACCTCCTAGATGTTGAGCTTCTTGTATCCAGATGTCTAAATCTCTAGAATAACCTGGAAAGTTTTCCTCAATTATTCCCTGATAAAGGTTTTCCAGGCCTTTTGCTTTTTCTTACCCACCCTCAGGAATGCCCATGATTCTCTATATTTCTTGTAGACTTTGTTCATTCTCTTGATTCTTTGTCCTTTAGTTTTAACTGATTGAGTTAATTCAAATGCGTTATCTTCAAGATCTAAATTTCTAGCCTAGTCTATTCTTACAACTTTTCACTGCATTTAGTATTCCACTAAATGAATTTTTTATTTTCAGAAGTTCTGTTAGGTTTTCTTTGTAATATGTCTCTTCAGTAAATTTTCCATTCATTTCCTGAATCATTTTTCTGATTTCTTGAAATTGATTTTTTATATTACCTTAGATTTTATTGAACTTCCTTACAGTCCTTATTGGGAACTCTTTATCTGTCATTTCAATATTTTCAGTTTGACTAGGACCTATTGCTACAGAGAATGTGTGTTCCTTTGGGAATATCCTTTCACTCTGATTTTTTTCGTACTTCTGGAGCTCTTGTACTGATTTCTTCTCACCTGGACCAGTTGTCACTTCTTGTTTTTGGATTTTCTTTTATTTAATAGGGATTTTTTTCTCTTTCATTTTTAAGGTGCATCTGTAGCACAAGTTGTGTAAGGATCTTTGGCTTTGCTTCTGGTTACTTTGATGGGAATCTAGGTTCTGGAAGGATACTTTGGTTCTGGATATCCTCCATGTGGTGGCTTTCTCAATTTCTAGTTATTAGTAGTTATTAGGAGTAGGTATACTCTGTCTGTGGGCAGATTCCCCATCTCTCATTAATGAGGGAAGATGAAAGCCTTTGAAAACCTTTCTCTTTCCCCAGCCCCATGATCTTCTTAACAATTTCAATTATATTGGTATATATCAGCGGTTCTCAACCTGTGGGTCATGACCCACAGGAACTGCATTAAAGGGCCACAGCATTAGGAAGGTTGAGAACCACTGGTACATATGATTTAATTTCTGAATCAGTTCGTGGTGCTTGTGGGTAGTAGACAGCCACACCTAGTATGATTGAATCACTAAATGCTATAATGGGCTGTACAAGTTGTGCTCCAATAGGTGGTACTTGTAGGAAAGAGCCAGCTGTATGATGTTCTTTTGGATGTGTGGCCAGCTCCAGGTGATCAGAGGAAGCACTCCAATGCTCCAGGAGTTAAGTGTGGCCCTAGACGTCCTCATTCTCTTCTGCAATAGAGGTGATTGGAAAAGCAAGGCCAGGCGGGTGTAAGCTAGACATGCCTGTGCTCAGGGTCCATAAAAGCAAGCATAAGAGCTGTCTTGGCAGGGCTCAAGGCTCAACATCCAGGCCAGTGTGGAAAGTCACCAGGGAGGAGCTAAAATGGCCTCACTAAGCCAGAAATTCTACTCATGGGGGAGGGGCCATGTGGGATTCACATCGTCTCCCTTTCCCTCACCCTACAGATACCTTCCAGCATCTAGCACAAGCAGCAGCCCAGACTGGCCAAGCCCATCTGCAATGGCACCATGGACTGAAAGCTTCCCTGCCCAGGATCCTACTCTGGACCGAAAGCCCAGCTTTCCTGTTGAGGAAGCTTTCCTGTTGTGCTCCATAAATGTACTGTGGCTTGGACCCACAGTGCACGGTCCTTTTACTTCTGACTGCACGGGATCCCTGGCCTCCCAAGATTAGTTCACAAATCTCCCATCCACTTCCCTGAGCAACACAATCGAGTCCTGGGTACATGGGATCTGGCCTGGGGCGTCTGTCCTCTAATCTCCCAAATTCAGAGGGAAAAGTGTCAGGGAAAAGTGTGGTGGCCCCAAAGTGCCCATGGATGCTCCAGCAGGCTTAATGTTCCTCTTGATGCCCCAGGGTATGCTTTGCTCTGCTGCAGCAGCCGGGAGAGCAGCACTAGGAGGGTGGAAGCCAGGGAAAAAATTGTGTGAGTATGTCTTGGTCCACCGCAGCTCTTGAAGAGGAAAGGCATAAGCCCCACTCTCTGTGGAAGCCTTGGTGTTACAGGCACACCAACAGTGGGGAAGCGGCCACTCCTGAAAGCCCTGGCTCAATCATCCCTTGGGATGCCCACGCCAACTCATATGGGAACTGCCACAATTGCAATGGCAGCTGTGGTCAGGGAGGGGGTGGAGTAGGAAAAGAATCTGAGTAGAGGAGTGCTATCACTCTGGTCCACTTTGTTATTCTCCATGAAGGCACCCCACACAGCATGTCCAACCTGGTATCACACAGTTCACCCAAGGCCATCTCCTCCCTCTGTAGCTACTGCAATATGAGCATGAGTGGGGAAATGTTTATATGAGGGGTGGTTACACAAAAACTAAAGATCTT
This sequence comes from Arctocebus calabarensis, assembly GCA_963573935.1. Taxonomy (NCBI): domain Eukaryota; kingdom Metazoa; phylum Chordata; class Mammalia; order Primates; family Lorisidae; genus Arctocebus; species Arctocebus calabarensis. Next base: position 17,556 of record CAUYON010137619.1, on the reverse strand, counting down.
CAGCTCCTAGGGAAGGAGAAAGGCACACAGAGGGTGGGGATGCAGTACAGCACCTGCCACCTCAGTCAGGGTGTCTAGTGAGTGGCTGACAGCCTGCTGCTTTGCTCTCAAGAAGCTCCAGCAGCTTTGGGGCTCATGAGAGGAGACGGGGTCTCTAACAACAACTTTAGCCTATAGTCTGCTAAAGGTATGAAGGGAGGAGAAACAACCTGCCCCTTACCCTTTCCATGGGACTCCATTTTTCTCAGGAATTATCTCTGCCAAAATCGTACTCCTTCTTGGTTCTTCTCCATAACCTCTTCCCACGGAATCTCCAATAGGTTCTGGCCCTTTTTCCTCAGGATTACATGTGAGCTATTTTTTCTTTTTTCCCACGTAGAACCCTTCCATCTTTCTAAGACGATCCACTGACCAGTGTCTCCTGTCAGCCATCCTATGCCACCCCTGTCTCCTAGAATCTTAACCTAAGTTTGTTGTGTCCCTCTACTGTCTCTCCTCCTACTTTTGTACACTAAAATTCAAATTTCTTTATCACTAGCAATCTGCTATAAATTTTCATGCAAATATATCTGAGACCACTCTAATGAGTAACTATGAAAAAGTAATGTCAACTGATACAGACTTCTCCAGAATTTGTTTAGATATTGTACATAACAGAACATTGTTGTTTCCCTGTAAAAAAAAAAGGAAGTCTTTAAAAATATCACATTGCCATGGACTATTTTTGTTTTTCAGATTTAAAGAGGAAGAGATTACTCTCATCCAGGGGCACTCACATGACCAATATATGAGTTGCAATCACTCAGGGCTATAATATAATGATCTTCTTCAGGGCCTATCATTATTTCATAGCCTTCAGGACACTGCACTGGATCCCTTTGTCACATGTTGTCGTGCTGCCTGCTGACATCATTCATCCAACTTCTCTTATCTGATATTATTCTTTGGTTACCACAGGTATGCATGTGTTCACACACACAGGTACACACACAGTCATTTGTTTCCTTGCTATACCATCAAATCCTTCATGCTTTCCCACTCGGCTGTACCTGGGACCCTCCCCTTAAATGAATTGCTTCTCTTCTCCCCTAAATGTGCTTCCCATCTTTTAAGGTTTCTAGGCCCATTTCTGGTTCTGGTCCCTCCATGGACCTTTGCTGGCTACTCCAGCTCTCAGGATTTGTCTGCCTCTGACCTCCTATAGCTCTGTAAGACTTTACTGTTCACCTTCACTTCACTGTGCATGTCAAAGCCCAGCAGGTAGCATTTACTTCCTCATGATGACAGATTGATCGTTCCTCTTTCCCCTCACAGTACCTGGCTGGCTCTCATGCATAGGACGGTACCTGAATAGAACTCCCTGCCACCAAAATCCTACCCTTCCTTCAAGACTCATTTCAAATTTTACATCGTCTAAATATGTTTGGCAAGTCCAACTTAAAACCACTTGTATCTTGTTCTTCACCACCATTAGCATTTCACTTATCATTTCAATATATTGTATGCTTTTTCCTGCTTTGAAGCTTAATTAACTACTTGTATATTTTCCTTCTCTACTCTTGTTAGGTTATAAGATCTTGGAGGACATAGTCATCTTTGTTTTTCTCTTTGTACTATATTTTCTGGATAAAACTCTCCCTCAGTTTGGGATTGAATGAAGAAATGATTGGAGAAACTAGTAATCGCTGAAACTTTGTAGAAAAAGAAAGGTTGACATGAAAGAAAATGTGACCACTAATGAGAAAAGCCATCACTAAAAGGCCTGACCTCTACTGCTCAGTAGCTGTGGGGTCTGCAGAAGCCAAGTAACTTTTCTAAACATCAGTTTCATCTTTTGTAAAACTTTGTGGGTGTAATAAGCTGTAATAAATCACATAATGTTTAAGAGTGAAAACTCTGCAATATTTGAATCTCGACTTGCCAATTACCACTTAGGCAAATTATCTAACTGTAACATGCCTATTTTCTCACTGATAAAAATTATCATAGCACAAAAATGATAGTGTTGTTCTGAGGGTTTAATGAAATAAAAAATGTGAATAGTGATCTTAGCAAAAGACCCAGAGTATCGAAAATTTGGTATGCCTTGTAGCTAGAATTATTATCATTACCTAAGTTCCCTTTCAGGTTTAAAAAGCAGTGATTTATGACAGCACATTCAATAGCATCATCAATATCTGAACCCATTCTCTGGCTAGATGACCCAAGTTAATAGTGGACTGATAATTTGTCTGTCGGCCTATTATCCTAAGTAGGTTTCCTGATGGTGGTCTTTAATTTTAAGACTCTAGGTTCATTACAATGAGAAACCTGTATGAAAAATGAAGTGTACTTAAATATCAGAACCTAGGGTTGACTATTTTAATGAAGCCGTATAAAAGGAATTGATCAGAAAGGCTACCATTATAATACCCTTAGAATTTGTATTGAGGGTAGAATAGCACAATATATTGACTCAGAGAGACTTAGATTCACATACCAGCTCTAGGTCTACTGCTGTGAGGACTGTGACATTTTTCAATTGCTAAGTTCTTTTTGTTTGTTTCTTTATCTGAAAAATATAAAAATTAGTACAAAAATTCAAAAATTATAAGATTAAACAAATATACATAACATGTGCCTGGCAAACAGTAAACACTAAATATGTGTCAGCTATTCTCATTATCTATTTCTTTGCTAATTAAGATAATATATATGCAAGTACTGCACTCTGGGCCTACTAAGTCTTACGAAGGCATTATTAATATAACCACTGCCATAAGCCATGAGAGACTGTTGTATAGAAATATTAATCAGATAAGGGAAATATTAGAGCAAGAAGGACAAAGCATCAAGGTTAGAGTTTAGAAATAAACATTAAATTAGTAAGTTCAGGTAATAATGCCTAAATGATACCAACTGTGAGATAGAGCAGGAAAAGAAGGACAGAAGGAAGAGGGTCTCTAAGCAGGCCTTGAGGAAGGAAGGAGAAGAAAAGGAGAGAACAGTGAAATGATCTGCTTTTAAAATCATAGATTGAGAGAAGGAAAGGGTTTCATGGAATGTGATCAGGGGGAGATGAGGGCTCAGGCAAAGCTGCTCTGTGCATATGCCATTGCTGATTTCCCTGACTGTAGCACCCCCATCTCTGGTACCCACATTAGAATAATAATATATATTATTATTATATAGATGCAAGTGAAACATAATTATGGATGGTGTCTTTAAGAGGCATCTGGGGACAAATGTGGAAAAATTTGTGTCTCAGGCAAAGAATGATGTCATGAAAGAGAAGAACATACCTTATCATAAATGGCTAACTGTTGCAGACCATATAGCCTATGGCTAGGAGGAGTGAGAGTTATAAGAAATACCTGGATAGCTCAATAATGGAACACCTTGGTGGAAAGGGCATGGAGAGATTTACCTCTCCTAACAAGCATGAGAGCTCGTGAGATGAGAGCAGTAGTGAATTGGCAGTCTCCATACCTGTGGTGTTGAGTGGTGTTGAGAGACATAAGATCAACCTTATATTAGGCTGGAGGAGAAGGCAGTCAAGAAGCATGCACATTGTATCATGGGCGCGCTTACTCAGACTCTGTCTCCTTTCCTGCCTGCAGAACGCCAGCATGGCGTCTCTCTGCTGATGATTACCAAGCTCTGCTAAAGACTAAGATCTACCTTTAAGAAGACTGTTTTATTCTCTCTAAGTCTCTCTCTCTCTCTCTCTCTCTCTCTAAAGTGGATAGCCCTTAGGCACCCAAGAGAAACTGTACCTGAGCAAAGTAACTTAGTGGTCCATGTCCGGAACCTAGTTAAGCTGGGCCCGAGACCTGGTCAGTCCAGGGCCCTGACAAGTGGTGTCAGAAGTGACATGTGACCACTAACCTGAGCCTGTTGTTAGAACATCCTGAGACTGCCAACCTGTAACTCCTCCCAGTGACTCTGGTCAGTATCAGTACTAAGCAATAAATCCCACCTTTCTATTTCCATGCTGCTGCCATCAGCCACTTGCCAACACTGATGCATGGAAACAAAACACACATGCCAGGGACCCAAAACTGTAGGAAGATGGATGCCCACACTATTGCTTCCCTTCCCTCCCAGTCCTCACCACCACCACATCTAACATTGGGCATACCAGGGGACTAAGAAAGAGGAACATCATAAATTACTTATGGTCCTCTTAAAGTACAAGAAAGCTTAATAGCAAAATCAAGACTATTGACAATATATTCATCTGCTGTCCCAAACTAGGACACCAAAAAGTAATTCCTATAACAAATGTGACAAATTAACTTTGAGAATAATTTAAAGCATTCTCTAACTCTTGAAATAAATGTGGGTGCTAGTTACGTAATTTTTAAAAACATAACAGACACTAAGATACATTTCCGCTTGCGTGGAATCACTATAGACTATGCCTTTTCCTCTACCATGCCTCCTTAATCTAGCCTCTCTCCCTTTGCTCACACTCACCTTAGATTCCTGGGTAAATGTGTGATTTCATTTACTATTAGGATGCTTTGGTAGAAAATTGTAAGAATCACTGGATTTTGCTTCCTTCACATCACAGAGACAAATACCCTTAGATGAATGTGTTGGTGCAGAACGAAAAATTTCTCACTTCCCACGCAGTATTTTAATAAGCAAGAGCTTTAAAAACCTCCCTCTACCCTGCAGTCCTTCAATTCTTCATCTGTCACTACCTTTGTGTTACTACATTTGTAAATTTCCCTCTTTTGAAAGTTACAATCTGTCCCTCACCAAGCATACCGCCCAAAAGCTTCCCTGATGAGAATATCTAAGTTTAACTATTTTGGTTTCCTGGTTAGAAACAAAAGACTGTAATACCACTTGCCTGTTTCCACCCCCCCTTAATTACATGAGAAATTGCTAGTTTCCTGTATGTATCAAGAGCTGCTATCTTTATGAAAACGGTCCTCTTTTTCTTTAAGGATTTTCTAAGATTTAGCTTCCAGAGAACTCACCCCCTCAAGCTGCAGTCCATGTTGTAAGTATGAGCCATTTTGGAATTTTCTACAAAGAAAGCAGTAAGGGAAGTCTTCTATTTTTATTAGATATTTAGATTGTATAAATTTGATGCTATTTGGTATTTAAGAGCATGAACTAATTATGACTATTATTGATGAACAATACAATTACATATTCAGAATTTCCATAGATTTTGACATAATTTTTCATCCCATCCTTGAAAACCATTATTTCTGTATCCTCAACACATATTCAGAGATACAAAGATGCCTTCCTTCTCATTAAAAAGGGAAGAAGTGAGGCAGAACAAGATGGAGTGATTGGAACAGCAGCAAGTCAGCACTCAGTTAAGAAATCCCCTGTAATAAGGAGTCTGGCATTCATTAAGAGTGAACCAATAAGGGAAATAAATTATGTATGATCGGCTCTCAGAAGATTTTAGAGTGGCAGTGAGTGAAGTAAAGCCAATTTAAGAAATGAGAGCAAGTAATAGAGGCCTAAGTCAGGCAACAGGGATAGATAGATGGACAAGCTCCCACAATACCAGCTTCATGATTAAACTACACAGTGCTATAAAGCCCTTAGCACAATGCTAAGTGCAATCTGTAAACATCAGACAGGACAGCAGACTGAAATGAAGACTGGGTAGACAAATAATCAAATGCAGGCTAGCTGTAGCACATATGGAACCCTAGAAATTTTTTTTAATTTTATATCTAGTGAATAAATGAATTTTCAATGTATAAATAATTAGTTTTGATAAATGTATACGAATATGCAATCATCACCTGAATTTTGATAAATGTATACGACTGTGTAATCATCACCTGAATATAAAACATTTCCAATCACTCCAGAAAATTCTCGTGTACAACCTACCAGTCAATTCCCATAGCCATAAATAATCACTGTTCTGATTTCTATTATTGTATCTTAGTTTTGCTACTTCTTGAACTTCATTTGAATGGAATTACGTCCTAGGTATCCTTTCATATTATACTGACTTTTTCACTTAATGCAATGTTTGTTGACAGGCTATTGCATGTATAGTAGTTAATATCTTAATTGCTGAGTGCTAATAGCATTCCATTGTATGAATATATAATAATTTGTTTAGGTATACTCAAATGGACATTTGGGTTGTTTCTAATTTGGGGTTATTATGAATAAAGTTGCTCTAAACTTTCTTATGCAGTTCTTCTTGTGGATATATGATTTTATCTATCTCAGGTAAATACCCAGGATTAAAATTGCTGAATCATATATTTTATTTTAAAAGAGACTGTCACAGCTGTTTTCGAAAGTAATTATAGCATTTTATCCTCCATCCAGCAATGTATAGATGTTCAGTTTAATTTATATACTTTCCAACGTCTTCAATGATTAGTTTTTTTTATGTTAGACACTCTAGTGGGCATGAAATGACACCTTGATTGGATATAATATGCTAGTGATGTTGAGTATTTTTGCATTAGCTCAGTAGACATTGGTGCATCTTCTCTATTAAACATCCCAGTCTCTTAGGCATTTTTTTTACTTTTTCTTTTTTTCTCTTTTTTTTTTACTATTGATTCAAAAGAGTTATTTATATACCCTGGATACAAGTCTTTTGGTGGCTAAATGGGTTAAGACTATCTCTCACAATTGATGGCTTATCTTTAATGTTTGTTATATTTTGATAAGCAAATATTTCAAAATTTTATGAAATTTACCAATTTTTAATTTATTTTTTTATTTTTTAATTTTTTTTAAGAATTTTATTAAATCCTAATTGTGTACATTGGTGCAATCATAGGGCAGAATGTGTTTCATATACAATCAGAAATATTTTGATTGTGCTGTTAGAGATAGCCTTCATCATTTTCTTGATCACTCTATGAAGACATTGATACTCTACATTTAATAAGTTTCACCAGTACCCTGCTAAGATGTACTGTAGATGTGATCCCACTAATTGCCCTCCTTCCACCAATCCTCCCCCTCCCCTCCCCTCCTTTTCCCTTTTCCCTGTATTCTTGTGCTATAAATGGGTTTTAGCCTTCATATGAAAGCTATAAATTAGCTTCATATTAGGGCTGAGTACATTGGATACTTTTTCTTCCATTCTTAAGATACTTTGCTAAGAAGAATATGTTCCAGCTCCATCCATGTAAACATGAAAAAGGTAAAGCCTCCGTCTTTCTTTAAGGCTGCATAATATTCCATGGTATGGGCTCGGCGCCTGTGGCTCAACGGGCTAAGGCGCCAGCCACGTACATCTGAGCTGGTGGGTTCGAATCCAGCCCGGGCCCGCCAAACAACAATGATGGCTGCAACTGAGAAATGGCCAGGCATTGTGGCTGGCGCCTGTGGTCCCAGCTACTTGGGAGGCAGAGGCAGGAGACTCACTTAAGCCCAGGAATTGGAGGTTGCTGTGAGCTGTGATGCCACTGCACTCTATCCAGGGTGATAGCTTGAGACTCTGTCTCAAAAAAAAAAAAAATATTCCATGGTATGCATGTACCACAGTTTACTAAAACCCAATTATAGCACAAGAATATGGGGGGAAAGGCAAGGGAGAGGAGGGGAGGGCGGAGGATGGGTGGAGGGGGGCGATTTGTGGGCGATTTGTTGCCTGTGCTTTTGAGGTATTACCCAAGATTACACCTACGGTGCATCTTAGAAGGGTACAGGTGAAACTTACTAAATGCAGAATATCAATGTCTACATATAGTGATTAAGAAAATGCCTTGAAGGCTATGTTAAACAGTTTGATGAAAATATTTCAGATTGTATACGAAGTCAGCACATTGTGCCCCATGATTGCACTAATGTACACAATTATGATTTAATAAAAATTTAAAAATAAATTTAAATTTAAAGAAAGAAAAGAAAAAATGCTTGATATCACTCATTATCAGAGAAATGCCAATCAAAACTTTACCCCACTTGGCCAGGTGTGGTGGCTCACGCCTATAATCCTAGCACTCTGGGAAGTTGAGGCAGGTGGATTGCTTGCACTCAGGAGTTCAAGACCAGCCTGAGCAAGAGCGAGACCCTGTTCCTCAAAATAGCCAGGCATTGTGACTGTGTCCCAGCTACTCAGGAGGCTGAGGCAAAGGAATCACTTGAGGCCAAGAGTTTGAGGTTGCTGCAAGCTATGATGCCATGGCACCCTACCAAGAGCAACATAGTGAGACTCTGTCTTTTAAAAAAAATACTTTACCCCAATTAAAATGGAATTTATCCAAAAGACAGACAATAATGAATGCAGGCAAGGTTGTAGAGAAAGGAGAACCTGAGCCAGGCATAGTGGCTCATGCCTGTAATCCCAGCATTCTGGGAGGCTGAGGCAGGTGGATTGCTTGAGCTCACAAGTTCAAGACCAGCATGAACAAGAGCGAGACGCCGTCTTTAAAAAAAAAAAAAATAGCCGAACATTGTGACGGACGCCTGTAGTCCCAGCTACTTGGAGGCTGAGGCAAGAGAATTACTTGAATCCAAGCATTTGAGGTGCTAAGATGTCACCACAGCACTCTACCCAGGGTGACAAAGTGAGACTCTGTCTCAAAAAAAAAAAAAAAAAAAAGGAGAACCCTCACATAGTGTTAGTGGAAATGTAAATTAGTACAGCCACTATGAAGACTGCCCAAAACACTAAAAGAAGAACTACCATATGATCCAGCAATCCCACTGCTGAGGATATATCCAAAAGAAGGGAAATCAGGACATCAAAGAGATATCTGCACTCCCATGTTTATTGCAGCAGTATTCACAATAGCCCAAATAGGAAATTGACCTAAATTTCATCAGCGGACAAATGGATAAAGAAAATGTGGTACATACACACGAAAGAATGTTATTTTGCCATAAAGAAGAATGAAATCTTGTCATTTGCAACAATGTGGATGGAAGGGGAGGACATTGTGTGAAATAAGTCAAGCACAGAAAGACAGATATCATACGTTCTCACTCACACATGGGAGCTAAAATTTTTGTAAATTAAACTCATGGACATAAAGAGTAGAATGATGGCTACTGGGGGCTGAGCAGGGTGGCAGGGAGCAGGAGATAAAGTGGGGATGCTTAACAGAGGCCAAAATACAGTTACATAGAAGGAATAAGAACTGGTATTCAGCAGCACAATAGGGTGACTACAGTTAACAATAATGGACTGTATGTTTCTTTTTGTTGTGGTTGGCAGTTTTTGGCTGGGGCTGGGCTTGAACTCACCACCTCAGCATATGGCACCGGCGTTCTACTCCTTTGAGCCACAGGCACTACCTAACTGTATGTTTTTAAATAAATAAAGGAATGGAGTAGAGTGTTCCTAACAACAAATATATATATGAGAAGTGCTTGAGGTGATGGAAACCCCAGTTATCCTGAGCTGATCTTTACACATTATAAGCCGGTAACAAAACATCACATGTACCCCATAATTATGGTACAACTATTATGTACCCATAACAATTAAAAATACTTTTTTTAAAAAAAGAAGAAGAAAATGAAGAGGAGGGGAAAGAGAGAGAGGAAGACAAATGTAACACTGCCAGAGGTCAGCCTTCCTTTTCCTTTATCCTTTGTAACTTCGTCTGAGCCCTGGCAGCCAGGGGAGTTTGTTCTTTTCTCTTACGTTTGGTCATCTGGCCCTCCTGAGCTCTTCTTTCAATCCTTGATATCCTGATGCACGATTTATTAGGAAGGGAGGGAATATTTTCTGTCCCCAGTCTCTGTGTATCCCTGCCTTTCTCAACAAAAACTTGACAGAATGCATGCATCACTGTGTTCTGTTGGGGAGAGAATCAATTTTCCACTCCCCTGGCCTGGCAGCCACCCAAAGGCTGCCAGGCATCTGTGTGGAAGCAGCCAGAACCCCAGCCCCACTCCTTGTCCACATCTGTCCCCGTGTGGATATGGACAGCAAGCATGTGTTGTAAAAAAGTAAAAAGAAAGCCAAAGAAGTGCGATTAGAGAAGATCAGAACAGGGTGGGTTTGCGATGTCTGGGAGGCGTCAGTGGTCATCTAGACAACACAGCTTCTCCTTGGGTGGTGTTTCACAAATGACCTTGCAGTTTAAACAGTGTGTAGCCTCAGAAACGACATCCTCTCCTCATGCTAATGGGAGCCCTGCCACCCAATGGAAACCCAGCAGAATGTGAAGGATCTGATTTGGAAGCGATATCCTGTATTGTCATTTTTGTTCTTATTCATTTTTAAATTTTCTTTTTAAGACGTGTCTATGATTTGCTTTAAAATATTCCAGCCAAGAAAACGTAGACGAGGGGAGCACGGAGCAAGTAAATTGAAAATGCTGATCGCCGTCTTAGCTGGGCGATGGTCCAGCGGGTTCATTGCACTCTTCTCTCTTCTTTTGTGAATGTTTAAAAATATTTCTGTTGCAAAAATGTCGTTGTTTTCCCTTTTGTTTCAGTGGAAAGGGAAAAAGATGTTAGGTTTTAAATGTTAAAATGTACCAGTTGCTTCATTACAATAAGACAAAATGTGTACACAAAGATTCTCAGGGCTCTCTTTCAAAATATATTACACTTCAGATCTTCCTGGTTTAATGGATGTAATAAATTAATTGTCATACTTAGTGTCTCCAAATCTAGCACAGTTCTGCCCTTTGCATATTGCCAGAGACCTCTGGCCCATATGGATCTGATTTAATACAACTAATACAACTTCTCAGTGGGGATAATTCACCAGCAATAATCTTGTTCAACATTTAATCCCTGGTTTTTAGAGTTTTTTTGGACAGTCTTACTATGTCGCCCTCGGTAGAGTGCCGTGGCATTGCAGCTCACAGCAACCTCAAACTTTTGGGCTTAAGTTGCCCAGCCTCCCAAGTAGCTGGGACCAGAGGCACCCACTTATTCTCTTGCCTCAGCCTCCCAAGTAGCTGGTACCACAGGCACCCACCACAAAGCCCAGCTATTTTTTGGTTGTAGTTGTCATTGTTGTTTGGCAGGCCCAGGCAGGCCTCAAACCCACCAGCTCCGGTGTATGTGGCTGGCGCCCTAACCACTGAGCTATGGGCGCCACCCTAGTCCCTGGTTTTTTATATTTAACTTTTTTAATTGTTTTTATTTTGAAGACAAGGTCCCGTTCTATTGCCCAGACTGGAGGACAATGGTGTCATCATAGCTCACAGTAACCTCAAGCTCCCAGCTCAAGCAATCCTGCCTCAGCCTCCTGAGCAGCTGGGACTGCAGGCATGTGCCACCACATCAGGATAATTTTATTAATTTTTTTAATTTTTATGTGCGTATTTGTTTATTTTTAGACTTTGGTATCTCACTGTTGCCCATGCTGTTCTTGAACTCCTATTCTCAAGCGATCCTCCTGCCTCAGCCTTCCAAGTATCTGGGATTGTAGGCCAGCACAAGCCACTCTATCCAACTATATTTAATTTTTGTCATAAACTGATTGTTTAAAATATTAGTGCCAGACCATTACCAAAAAGACAAATAATAACAAGAGTTGGCAAGGATATAGCCAAAAGGGAACCTTGGTACACTGATGGTAGGAATGTAAATTAGTACAGCCATTTTGAAAGACAACACAGAGGGTCCCCAAAACACCCATACAATGCAGCAATGCTACTTTGGGGTCTATATCCAAAAGATTTTAAACCAGTGTGTTGAAGAGATCTCTGCACTCTTATGATCATCACGGCATTATTCAAACAGCTAAGACAATGAAGCAGCATTAAGTGTCAATCAATAGATGAATAAAGAAAGAAAATATAGTATTTATGAGACCTGTCCCGAAAGTACCCAGCCATGTGTGTCTCTATTCTTCATATTATATAGCTGGATACTTTCCAGACAGTCCTTGTATACACAATGGAATACCATACAGCCTCTAAAATTAAGGAAATTCCATCAATTGTGACAACATAGATGAACCTGGAGGACATTGTGCTAAGTGAAATAAGCCAAGCACAGAAAGACAAATACTGCCTGATCTCACGCATAAGTAGAATCTGAAACAATCGAACTCACAAAGAATAGAATTGTAGTTCTCAGGGCGTGGGGGTGAAGGAGGCTGGGGAAAAGGGAGATGGTGATCACAAGATGCCAAGTCTCAGTTAAATTGAAGAATAAGATATATCCGAGCACTCTGGTAGGCTGGCAAGGGAGGATCTCTTGAGCTCAGGAATTTGAGACCAGCCTGAGCAAAGTGAGACCCTGCCTCTACCAAAAATAGAAAAATTAACCAGGCATTGGGGCAGGCACCTGTAGTCCCAGCTACTTGGGAGGCTGAGGCAGGACAATCACTTGATACCAAATGTTTGAGGTTGCTTTGAGCTAGGCTGATGTCACGGCATTCTAGCCAGAGCGAGGGGGAGATGCTGTCTCAAAACAAACAAACAAACAAAAATTGCTAAAAAAAAAAGTAGTTTTAAACATTCTCACCACACAGAAAGACAAGTAGGAGGGGTGATGGATATGTTAATGAACTTCATTTAATCTCTCTACAATGTACACATATATCAAAACATCACATTGTACTCCATATATATTTGCAATTATTATGTGTCAATTCAAAATTTGTTTTAAGTTCTTCTAGAGATCTGCTGTATAAGAATGTGCATATAGTTAACAATATAGTACTGTACACTTAAACATCTGTTGAGAGGGTATATTTCATCTTATGTTATTTATGACAATAAGAATCAATAAACAGGGCTCACACCTGTAATCCTAGCACTCTGGGAGGCCAAGGCAAAAGGATTGCTTGAGCCCAAAAGTTTGGGATTGCAGTGAGCTATGATGAGGTCTCTGTGCTCTAGCCCAGGTGATAGAGGGTCACCCTGTCTTAAATAAATAAATAAGCCATTATTCAAGATCTTCTATCACCACCAGATGGATCTTAGGTGCACTAATGCGTGAAGACAACTGGGATGCTTGCTGATAGGTCTTCCTCTATAAACCATGTCCAAGGAGATAAAGTAGCCCTCAAGAGCAAAGAGCCAGTATTAGTGGAAAGAATTTGTGTAAAGAATACTTTTTACTTTAAGTACCAGCTATCAAGCAAAAAGCAAAGACAAATAGAATTCGCTCCTGTGACCTGGTTGAGACGATGGCCCTGTCTGGTCTGTTAAATGCCATCATGCATACATAAAATGCTTTAAGAGAGATACTACGTAGGGCTTTGAAAGCTGTAAAATTTAGTACCTGAAGTTCAATGCCACTCAATTCATTTTTAGAGATGTATAGAAACACCAGTTGGTTTAAGACTGCTATGGGCTGAATTCTGTCTCCCTAAAATTCGTGTCTTAAAGTCATAATTTCCAGAACCTGAGAAATATGACAGTATTTGGACATAGAGCCTTTAAAGAGTTAAGTTAAAATGAGGTCAGTAAAGTGGATCCTAACCAGTATGACTCTGGTCCTTACAAGAAGAGGAAAAGATCATTTTTTGAACCCTGTAAATTCACTCTTTTTTTTTTTTTGTGTGTGAGATGGAGTCTCACCTTGTTGCCCTTGGTAAACAGCTGTGTCATCACAGCTCACAGCAACCTCAAAGTCTTGGGCTTAAGCGAGTCTCTTGCCTCAGGCTCCCAAGTAGCTGGGAGTTAGAGTTAAGGTTAGGGTTAGGGTGCCCGCCACAATGCCTGACTATTTTTTTGTTGCAGTTGCCGTTGACGTTTAGCTGGCCCAGGTTGGATTCGAACTCACCAGCCTTGGTGTATGTGTCTGAGGCCATAACCACTGTGCTACAAGCGCTGAGCCATGTAAATTCACTCTTTTTTTTTTTTAATTGTTGGAGATTTATTGAGGGTACAAGAAACCAGGTTGTAAATTCACTCTTGACCTAACCTTTGCATTGGCCATTCTCTCTGCTCGAGAGACTCTTCCCGCACACCAGTCTGGCTCCTCCTTGCCACTCAGTACTTGCTGAGTACTGAGGTCCCCTCCCACAGAAGCCTCTCCTGACCATCTGGATTAATTCCCACCATTGCAGACAGCGTGATAGTGCTGGGGGGAGGGGACGGCTCCCCATAGCCCTCATCACTATCCTGAAATCACCTTATTTATTCATTTAACTTTTTCTGTCTCCGTGAGAGCAAGAATCTTGCCAATCTTTCCCATTATGACTCGTCCTATCACTTAAACAGACAGGGTAGCATGGATAACTCTATATGTACCAGTAGCAACCAGGTTCAAATGTCCACAAACAATTTACAGCAGTGTTAGCAAGTAGTGACCATTTAGACGGGCTGCAACTGGCTTACACCATGGAGTTTCTCAGATTGGGCTGGCTGTGCCAGATTTAAACTGGCTTCAATCAGTTTTAGGCAGCTGCAGGATTGAGCAGCCTCAGTAACCCGGGTCTGTTTCAATGGTATCAATCGGCTAGCATAGGTCTCCAACAGTGTCAGTCAACTGGGACTGGTCTCAGACATCTTTGACCAGTTTGGACTGATCTGAACTGATCTGGATCAGTTTTGACTGGTTTGGGCCAGTCTTGACCAGTTGCAGCCAGTTTTGACAAGCTTAGACTTGTTTTGCCTGGTACGGTCCAGATTCAGTGTGTTGTGACGGGTTTCGGCCTATTTCAAATAATTTCCCATCTCAGGCTGTGTTGTCCTATTCTGTAAGCACAGATAGTCGCTACCTATCTCATCCAGCAACTCCACAGGGAGGGCAGCACACGCCTATTAACAGATGAGGAAACTGGGTTTTCTTTGGCAGAGGACCCTAGCAATGGGCAAGAGAAAGAGTTCTGGCTTCAGGGCCAGCAGCGATTGTCAAAAGCACAAGGACCCAGACAAACCGGCTGGGACAATAGCCCAGTGGGGCTCGAGACCACAAGATGGAAAAGTGAGGCAGGAGCTGCACTACAGGGCTGGGGGTACTTGACAAGGGACGGGGACCCACATAAGTAGATGTCCAGGGATCCCCACACCCATGAGGCACCAGGTCTAAGGCCATGAGACCAACCACTCAAGGAACTAAGGTGGCTGACCCACTCTGGCCACAGTACTCCCAGTGGGCTGCCAGGACCCCAAGAACATTGGAAACAACAGAATGGCTCCCATGACAAGGCACACTGAGTACCCTAGGGCCAGGCCTGAGCCCCCACCCAGCCACCCAGCCATTCCAGCCTATTGCCATGCTTCTGGGGAGGTTGTGAAGTGACTGGAGGGGCCTCGGTGTCCCCGAAACAGAGGACTTCCTACTAATAGTGCCACCCTGCCCTGGATAGGGAGCCCCCAACCTCAGGGGCATGCTGTGTGTTGGCACTCAGAGCATCCAAGGGGATGGGGGGGCAAAAACAAAACAGTTACCGCAGGTTGCATCCTTCAGCCTGGCAGAGCTCCAACCAGACAAAGTCCTCACTCTAGGAACCTCCCCCTTCCACCAGGGCTGGGAGGTGGGGTCGCTGGCCATAGTGCCCTGGTAGAGCTGGCGCGCACTGGCCCTACCTGCTCTCCACAGGCCCCAGGAAGCCATGCAGAGAGGCACAGGCCTCTTCTTTGACAGATGAGGCCACTGTCAAGGGACTGCAAATCTGCTTGAGGTGTGACATGTCTGTTTTTAGAACAAGAACATCACATTGCAGGAGCCAGTGACCAAAGCTGCAAAGCAAAGACAGGCTACTCTATCCTAGAGCCCAGACTCATGTGCACAGCACTGAGGGCGACCCAGCCCCTCCTCAGCTTTCTGAAGCTTCTGCTCTCTACCTGTCCAGCTCTGTTGGGGCCCTTTGCTGTGCTGTCAGGCAGATGGCATTGTCCTTGCTTTGCAAATGATGAAACAGGAACTCCAACTTCAGGGTTAGGCTGAGAGGGTGCCTCACACCCGGCCAGTCTAGGGCCAGCAAGACATTGGATCATTAGCATCTGCTGTCTTTGTCTGAGCCCAAGTCAGCCCAAGCAGGGTAGGAGCAGGTGCTGGGGAATTAAGGCCCCCCAGGGACTGTCCTCAGCCAATAACTGATGAGGATTTTTGTATAAACAGTTCAGCAACTTCATCCCACAAGTGGGACAACTGTGGGTCCTACATTCTGCATTCCCAGAGGTCCTGGCTGGTTTAAGCTCAATTGCCCACACTGGTAACTCACTTGATAACACCCCTTTATTGGCAGGCTTCCTTTTCCTGTCTGGCTTCTCTGTTTTCCTCTTTGGATTTTTTGGGATGACTTTCCCTTGAATCCTTAAAGGAAACCCAAAAGTGAGCAGAAGGGAAGAGGAGAAAATTCAGAACTGACAGAGCCACCAGGGGCCTGGAATGGAGGGTGGAGGAGTCCGGGGAGCCCAGCTTGAGCAGACCGGAGGTGACACCAGGCTTGCTGTCAGGGCTGTGGCTGGGCAACAGTATCTCCAGAGAGCAAAGCTGCTCAAAGTCAGGCTGGCATGGGATTCTGTCCTGTACATCCTATCCAGATTAGAGCAGAACCTGAAGACATGGAATCAGGTCCAGCCCTGAGAGGGATCTGGCCTGGCATGAACAGCTCAGGACTGAGATCTATGCACAGCGTTCATCACTGCTGGAGAGAAAGCCCAGAAGAATTCAGTCAACGTACCCAATGGGTCAAAGGAGAAGCTAGCACAGAGTGGAGACAGGATTCCCTGGACCTCATCCCCTGGAACCCTGTCTGAAATGGCTTGGGCAGAGAGCAGGTGAATTCTGTGCAGGAGGCTCTCACCTAGACAAGGGATCTGCCAACAGATCAAATCTTTGCTCAGCCTAACCCTTTTTGGTGACTTCCAGTTTGCGACCCTCCCATGCTCTTTCTGTCATTCACCTTCTTGTCTTGGGACCTTTATAAACCCTGTTCCCTCTGCCTGGAGGACTCCCCAAACCCCACCATCCCCTTTTTTGGAATGACATCCTGCCATCATCATGGCAGATCTTAACATCACTTTTGAGAGAAACCTTGCCTGGATCCCCATTCAGATGTCCATTCTGCTACCAGAGGTGCCTCGACCAACACAGGAGCACAAGAGCCAAAGGGATAAAATACACAAAAGCTAAGAGAAAAGGAGAAGGATGGAGAGACTTCAACAGGCATCATACAGAAGTTCCGGGAGAAGAGGAAAAAAACAGAGAAGCAATGTGTGATGGGGCAATCCATGAGGATTTTCAGCAACTATAGACATGAGTCCTCAAATCAACAATACACTCCAAGAATAGACATTGTAAATTAATATGAGTATATATAGGAATCTATCATTATAAAGGAGAAAGAAGACATCTCAAAAGTTATTGAAAAATAAATATAACCACCAAAAGAAGAAAAATGCAGTCTCAACTTTCCAAACCTGCAAAGTTTTAAATATACAGTTGACCGACATGGGAGTTAGGGGCACCAACCCTCCACAGGCAGTCAAAAATCTGTGTACCGGGCGGCTCCTGTGGCTCAGGGAGCAGGGCGCCGGCCCCATATACTGAAGGTGGCGGGTTCAAGCCTTTGGCCGAACTGCAAAAACAAAAAAATAGCCGGGCGCTGTGGCGGGCGCCTGTAGTCCCAGCTACTTGGGAGGCTGAGGCAAGAGAATCGCTTAAGCCCAGGAGCTGGAGGTTGCTGTGAGCAGTGTGATGCCACGGCACTCTACCCAGGGCGATAAAGTGAGACTCTGTCTC
>CAUYON010137618.1:0-12117 GCA_963573935.1 Arctocebus calabarensis | reverse complement strand
TTTAAATTTTTTTTTTTTATTTAACTTAATTTTTGTTTTTTTTTTTTATCCAACTTTTGTTTCTTATTTGGTGGAAAAAAATGACTGCCCACCTTTTTCAAAAAAACAAACAAAAAATCCCCCCCCCCCCCCCCCGATCCTCCATGCACAACTGAACTGAACAGGAAGCTTGACTAGGAGGCAACTTCAACTTGTTTTGGGAGTGCTACAACAGTGCAGCTGTTAGAAACCAATTACAGGCAGGTAACTGTTTGTTTTCATATCTAAATATGTTTGTCAATCAGGGGAATGCATGAATCAGGAGAGGAGATCTCAAATACAAACCACAGAGTGTAAAGCAGAACAGCTGGAAAGGGTCCAAGCCACCAGGATTAGGGCAGGAGTACAGATGTAATCAAACCACACACGTGCGCATGGCTCCTGTCTTTGACCCCACCCTTCAAATAGACCCAGAAGTAGAGATATTGGGGGAAAATGTCAGCTTTCTATTTGTAGCAGTCTGACCTTAAGGTTTGTTAGAAACCATATGGTAACTTATTGGAGAGTGATTGCAAAAGAAATAATACAGAGCTTTACCAGTGTAAGACATTTTTAATATTGGCTCATAATCATGCTTCTTAAATGAATATTTCAATGTATTTTTTAGTTTAGAAACACATTGAGATGTACCTCTGACCATGTTATAGATAGGTAAGTTTTTCCTACTTTGAAATTCATATACAACCATTTCCAGCTTATCTAGCTATTTGTGAAGAAACTTTGATTTTATCTAGGCCTGAGAACACATTTTTTACTCATTAGTAAAACCACCTCTACTGTTCAAAATATGTAGTTGTTGTGCTCGGATTGCAAAATGTCAAGAGACAGTGAAGTATACAAAGAGAGCTTTACATAAGCCTATATGGCAAGCAGTTTTTCCAGGCCAAAATGTGGGAAAACCTACTGAGACCCTGAAGTTTAAGTTGGTAACATCAAGCGAGCATAAATAGACGTTTATTAAGAAAGCTAAAGAAAATGGAATGGGCAAGACCATGCTGTGGTTTTGCTTAAACACAGGCTTTCACATCCGTCGAGAATCCTGGATTTCTTGTTAACTAGTTACTGAAAGGAGCTCTTTTATTTCTCTAGCCATGGTTTAGTGCCAACACGCATTTGCCTCAAAGCATGATGCCTGTGCTCTAACCCTCATAGTTGACTGTGTATTTCTCAGCCATAGCTATCATGGTTTAGTGTTGCCCTCCCAGATTAATGTTGAAAAGCATTTTACTAGGATACTTGCTAATTGCCCCAGATCTTTCTTGGAGTACTTTAGTTTTGTTAGGAGGAAGAAGAGGGATCACGACGACCTCATGTGGTGCGCTGTAACTGGGCCATCTTTCAGGTATTTACCAAGGCTTATCTATAATGAAATTAGAATGAACGATGAAGACAAAGTGAAAAAAGAAGCGATGAATGAATGAGATGAAATGAAATCCTGGGGGAAATAATTATTTTTTTAATTCTAAAAAGGAGAATTTGCTTAAAAATGAAGAAAGGACTCTGAGGAGATTCTCTGTATTATATTTCATAAGGTAAACCAGAAGGAGGATCACACACAAAAATGCCTTTCTCTCTCTCATGATGACTGAGTGTTATTGTGGTTGACTCTGAGAAAAGCTTTCTGATTGGAGCATTCATCTCAGAACCAAGAAAGGATCTTGAGAATTCATCTCATCTATCCCTCTGTTTTCTAGGAAAAAATGTATTTGTGAAATCTCAATCCACACATCTTTTTTTGAATGCTTATTATTTTATCATCATTGAGTTAGGCTATGTGTGGTTTATATTATTTCATATTTTCTACCACTCAGAAACAAGAAATAAGAAATACTGTTTTTAAAGACCTACCAAGAAGCAAGAGAAGAGAGTGTTGACAAACACAAAGACTAACATTTATCAGGCAATTTTGTGTCACAGTGTTTTGTGTATTTATTACACTTAACCCTCAAACCATGACGTGGTGGGTGTCATTGTTCTGTTACAAAGGGAAGAACGGAGACTCAGGAAAATAAAATAATTTTCTCAGCACACAAAGAAAATAGTGGCCAATCCAGGACCTGAATCTAGGACTGACTATAGGATGTTAACGCTCACTCATGCCCTTTCCACTAAGACAGAGATCTTCAACCTGTGTGCTGCAGCACACTGGTGTACGTGAGAGGATCGTAGGTGTGCCATGAAAATTTTTAAAATCATATTTTTGGAAGAAGTTCAAAGCACAGTAAGTATATTCTTTTTTCTACTTTTTTTTTTTTTTTTGTAGAGACAGAGTCTCACTTTGTCACCCTGGGTAGAGTGCTGTGGCGTCACACAGCTCACAGCAACCTCCAACTCCTGGGCTTAGGCGATTCTTCTACCTCCGCCTCCCGAGTAGCAGCTGGGACCACAGGAACCCACCACGACGCCCCGCTATTTTTTTGTTGCAGTTTGACCAGGGCTGGGTTTGAACCCACTACTCTTGGTATATGGGGCCGGTGCCCTACTCGCTGAGCCACAGGTGCCACCCTCTACTCTTTTTTTTTTTTTTAATCAACATAATTGAAGTGTGCCGTGGAAGTTTAACTATAGGTTCATGTGTGCTGTGAGATAAAAAAGGTTGAAAAACACTGCACTAAGACATGCTAACATCTATTCCAGAGATTACCGGGATACATTTCCTCATGCACTTTCCAATCTTTCCTACTACTCTTTGACCCAAACAAACAGGGAAACAAAACCAAAAACAAACAACAGAAACAGTGATCGTTATCCTCTGTATAAGAATGTCATGTTCTGAACTATGAAATTTAATTTTTTGTCTTGAGAATTGTGAAGTCTTTTCCATTGTTTAATACCTATAATTCTTCTTTTCAGATTATTCTCTGGTGACTTTTCTCTTTTTCATTAATTTAAATTTTTCAGGTTTGAGGATCTTACTTATTCTTTAACATATCTTGGGTTTTCTAATGTGCTATCAAGGATTATTTCATATTATTCTGGCTGTCTATGATAATGTGATCTGCAATTCAGCAGCGAATTCTCTCTGGTTATTAGATGGTTGACAAGCTGCTTCTATATGTCATGAGAGTAATTATAAATTATAAGCTTTTAAAATTCTGGATGCTGGTTAGACTTCTGAGATCCTTACATTTCTACCATAGTAGCATATATATTTCTGTGCTTACTGCAAAATCTTATGAATTTCTTTTTGTACAGAATCTCACTATGTTGCCCTCAGTAGAGTGCTATGGTGTCACAGCTCACAGTAACCTCAAACTCTTGGACGTAAGTGATTCTCTTGCCTCACCCTCCCAACTAGATGCCTGCCACAACGCCTGGCTAATTTTTTGTTGTTGTCGTTTGGTTGCAATTGTCATTGTTATTTGGCAGGCCCAGGCTGGGTTTGAACCTGCCAGCTCCAGTGTATGTGGCTGGTGCCCCAGCCACTGAGCTGCAGGCGCTGAGGCAATCTTATGAAATATTAATAGATTTAATGATAAATTGAACTTTGTTAATATTAAATTAAAAGCATGAGAAATAGTTAAGAGATAAGGTTATCTCTCTCTTACAATGACTACTTACTATAATGCCCACAATCTTTCTCTCACACTGGAATCTGTTTATCATTTGATTTTCTTAAAGTCTTTATATAAGTCAGCATTGCTATTTCTCATCATGTCAATGAAATAGCTGGTATTCATGAAATGACAGGTGTCTTGAATTTAGAGGTATACAGAGGACACTATTGAGGATTACGTGACCATATTATCTTAAAAGTTTTCATTTCAAAAGTTCTTTAAGGCCGGGTGCCGTGGCCTGACACCTATAATCCTAGCACTCTGGGAGGCTGAGACGGGTGGATTGAGGAGTTGGAGACCAACTTGTGCTGAGGAGTTGGAGACCAGCCTGAGTAGAGCAAGACCCTGGCTCTAAAGAACCAGACAAGCATTCTGGTGGGTGTGTATAGTCCCATATTCTCAGGAGACTGAGGCAAGAGGATCACTTGAGCCTAGGAGATTGAGGTTGCTATGAACTATGATGCCATGACACTCTACTGAGGGTGACAAGGTGAAACTCTGTCTCAAAAAATGAACTAATTAATTAAATAAAAATAAAATAAAATAAAATAAAAATTCTTGAAAAGGGGGAGACCAAGTGTAATCAGACCCAGGTGCAGGTAAAATAGATACCTTACATCTGGCTAGAGTCATAATGGAGATATGGATACCACATAAAGTAATAGAATTAAGACAATCAATACAGGAGACAAGAGCAGGGGGCGATGGTTCTTTCAGTAATTGAATTGCCATAAGGAATCAAACAGAGATGTACCCAACCACCTGTAGTTAGGTAACAGGAGTCAAAATGTAAGCTCTGTGAGAGTCAGGACATCAGACACTGAAGGATGGGGTAGGAGGTACCCAGTAATTCAGCACTTATAGAAGAGAAATAGGTCACTACAAATAGTGTATGAAGTGTGACCCCTGATCCTAGGGTCAGATTACCCAGACCTACCTATCTGCTTGGTTTAGTTAGGGGCCAATGTTTGTGGCTAAAGGGAGGAAAGATTTTCTAGATTACTCTAAATCTGTGATGCCCAACACTGAAACCACTAATCCCATGTGGCTATTTAATAAATTCAAATTAGTTGAAATTAATTAAAATAATTCTTTTCCTCAGTTACACTAGCCACATTTTAAGTGCTTTATTGCCATATCTGGTTAGTGACTATCACATTATATGGCAAAGATGTAGATCATTTTCAGTATCATAGAAAGTTCTATTATACAGTGTAGTTCTATTTTGTAATAGTCATAAGGCTTGGAGAATTCTAGTATTATCAAAATGTTGAACCTGCAAGTATCTATAATAAGACATCACTATGACAGTGTACTTTAAGGAAGCCAAGAATAAAATCATGTTAAATTTAGTTAGGTTTCTGAAAGCAGGACTTAGATGGAAGAATTCCATTACTTGAAGTTATTTTTGAAATTGGTATTTAAATTTTCTTACACTGATTTGTATATTTCAGTAAATATAGACATTTTTCACTAAGGAAAATGTATTAAAATCCTATTGGAATGGATCATAACTTATATATGGAATTGCTGAAATTATATTAAGATCTACTTTTTTTATATGTGTACCATGTCCTTGGTAAAGATTATTGGCTTTTGTGAGTTACTTGAAATTTTTCATCTCCACTGATAGCTAATGGGAAAGTTGGTCTTTCCTTCATCAAATTGTTAACAAGGCAGTTTTCTGTTTTGAGTGCTGTTTTTAGTTGTATTTAATATACATGTTTTCATGCATTCTTCATTGTGTTTAATACAGATTTTGTGTGTTTATGTGTCAGAAAGGGGCAAAAATATATACAAAGACAGAGACAGAGATTAGATATGCTAAGGAAAATACTAAAAAGAAAGTGAGTAAAGTATTAGCTTTTTTTTTTTCCTTCAAAGTAAATGAAACTCTCAGAGAAAGAGAAGGGTTTGCTGACCAAACTGACATTAATTGTAATGTTGCATATTACAAAAGGAATTGATTCTTAAAAGGCAGATTACTCTCAAAATTAACAAAAAAAGTCTTACCTGAAAAGTTAATGCCATGTTGTATATTAATATATGATGTTAACCTAATGAGTATGTGTGTGTGTGTACATATATAACACATATGCATTCAACGCTTTTAGTAACATAAGAGGTATCTGAAAAAAAAAAAAGAAAAAAAAAGAAAAAAAAGAAAAAAAAAAAAGAGGTATCTGTGCTACCAAGATAGTAATAATCTTTATAGGTATAGTGAAAATTGAATGATTTTTATAAAACATTAATCTTACAGAGAACCCATACTGAAGAAGTATTTTCTAAAATTGTAACCCACAACTAAAAGTCTTCTTACAAATTGTCTAGTCCAACTCCTCATTTCATAGGTGGGTAAATGGAGACCCAGAGCATTCCTTGTACAAGGTGGCAAAATTGAAACTAAAACCCAGATCTCCTGACTTACATTCCAATCACCTTCCACTCTGTAACTTCATTGGTAATAAAATATTTTATATAATCTAATATCTTTTGTTAAACATCTTACAAATTATAAGATGAACATCATACTATTTTTGAGTTTCTCTTTTTTCTGCTTTTCTGTCAATTTCTATATGCTAACACCCTTACTAACTATATATTTGTATTATCTGATCTCATTTTGGCTATTAAATTTTTATAATTTTGTATTTCTATTGTTGTATACTCTCAACATGCCACTAATTTTTTAAATCATTTTTGGTTGCTTTTTGATGCCTTGTTTCTTAAAGAACTTAGATTATCATTCTTTCTATAGCCCTTACTCTTACTTAGAGGAAATTAGGAGCTGGGGGATCCCTTGAGTTCTCAGGTTTTCAAACACATGGGCCAACAAGATTCAAGAATTCTTGTGGCTCATAATATATCTGTTGTTAAATTTGATCAATGATGGAAACTGAAGTCTCTCAGAGTCCATATGTAATTGTTTTCTTTACAAAATATTCTGATTTGTTATATCTGAAAAAATATCACTTAAACTATGATTAACCTTATTAAACCAGCACATATGAAAACTCACATATTAGTTCTAAAATGAAATTCTTAGTGTCATTAGACAAGTTGTGTTTTTTAGAATATTTTCCTATGGATTACTCCTATCATTTTCATTGACATTTCATTGTTAGATTACATTTTAGATTGGGAAATTGAAAATGTGCTAAACCGTGTAAAGAATCAGTGTTGTTTCTTAAGTGGATTGAGGAAATTTGTTACCAAAATCAACTATCTACCACAATGGATTATTTCACTTTTTTTTTTTTTTTAACAAGGTGACATATTATAGTGAAAGGAATTCTGAATTGGGAATTCAGACTTCTAGGTTCTAGTTTTAACTCCCCCACTAGCTAATTAACTATGTGACATCAGGCGTGTCACTTTCCCCTCTGGCTTTCAGCTTTCTTATTTGTAAGACTTGAGGCTTGAATGATTTCTTTAATTTTTTACAATATTGATTTTCTGAGTTTATGATTGTTTGAGTAAGTACTCTTAAAAAAGACATTTCCAGTTATTTTTTAATAGACATGATAGATTTTTTAAAAAATCACCTCTAGATGCAGAATTGTGGAAGAACCAGTGATGGAAAATACAGCAGTGAATAACCTGGGATGATTGGGAAAATATATTTTTTTTCTTTTTCTTTCATAATATTTCTTTATTCCTCTAAAAGCTCATTTATGAAATGACCTTTGTAACAACTTTTTAAATTCAAACTGAAAAATCCATTTGGAGCTATATACACATACACATATCAGAAATCCTATACACACACCCAGACACATCCTCTCCCTTTTTCCAGGTCTCCAGTGGGGTCAATCTTGGACTTCAGATTGGGAAAAATAAGCACATTGTTGCTTTAGTGCTAATGACAACTATGAAATTTCAAGATAGGAAAACTTATTCTCAGATATCAACCTTGGGAAATTAGATGTTTTGAAGTGGAAATGGAAGGTCTAAAGTTAGGGTGTAAATTTTGGCAATGTGATTTTTAGGTAAATAGACCCTCTGGTCTGTTTCAATGTTTGTAAGTTGGCGATGATGATAATAATTGCTTACAAAGTGTGATATTTTTTAACCAACAGTTAAAAATTTATGTCTTTATTTTGTATAATATGAGGTATTGAAATATATATATATATTAGTAGATTGACTAAATCTAGATAATTAGCATGTGCATTGCCTTATATAGTTATCATTTTTTGGTATCTATTGTACAACATGGTAACTATAGTTAATAACAAGGTAGTTTTGTGACTCGAGAAACTTAAAAAGTTTGAAACCACTTTTAAGTTTATTGTTATGTTTATTATTATGCCACTTGTTTTGGGGTGGGTACAGATGACCTAAATTGATGTCTATGTACTATATATAAGCTAAATTTTTTTTTTTTTTTTTTTTTGAGACAGAGCCTCAAGCTGTCACCCTGGATAGAGTCCTGTGGCATCACAGCTCACAGCAACCTCCAACTCCTGGGCTCAAGCGAGTCTCTTGCCTCAGCCTCCCAAGTAGCTGGGACTACAGACGCCCGCCACAACGTCTGGCCATTTTTTTGGTTGCAGCTGTCATTGTTATTTGGCGGGCCCAGGCTGGATTGGAACCTGCTAGCTCAGGTGTACATGGCTGGTGCCTTAGCCCATTGAGCCACAGGTGCCGAGCCGATAAGCTAAATTTTTAACAATACATTTTGACATTAACTTTTAGGGTAAGATCACTTTTACATAGAATTTTGTCACTTCTATTTCTATCTACTTATATAATATATTATATATATTTATTTTTTATGAGTTTCTACATATTTTAAATAATGATGAATTGTGCTTAATTATTGTGCCATCTGTATTTTAGGCTTGTCAACTACATAAATTCATGTCATGGAATTCTTATAACATTTGTTTATCAAGGATAGGGTTATTTACTTAATACTACTTAGTCAGAAACTGACACTAAGTGAGAATAAATTTCAACTAGGGTATTCTTAAGTCCTGTTTTTTTTTAATGCTTGTGCTTTTGATGTAACAATTGATAGTATCTCCTTTTCTTTTCTTTTTTTTTTTTGAGACAGAGTCTTACTATGTCACCCTCAGTAGAGTGCTGTAATGTCACAACTCACGGCAACCCCAAACTCTTGAGCTTAAGCGATTCTCTGGCCTCAGCCTCCCAAGTAGCTGGGATTACTGGCACCTGGCACAATACCGGCTATTTTTTGTTGCAGTTGTCATTGTTGTTTAGCTGGCCTGGGCTGGGTTCGAATCTACCAGCCTTGTTGTATGTGGCTGGCGTCATAATCACTGTGCTATGGGCTCTGAGCCAGTTCCTCCTTTTCTTTAAGAAATGTCCTAGTTTGTATGATGTATATGAGTGACTTCATATGATTGAACTCATTTCAACAAGTGTGTTTTTTTTAAAAAACTTGTCTAGAACCATTCTAGATTTTAGAGAATCAGCTCATAGTAAACAAATTAAAAGAAAAATGACATGTTAAGTAACTCAGAAGACTTCATACAATTAGTGTTGTCTAAAAATGATCAAGTAAATTGTCTTTGTAAAGGAACATAAAATAAATTTTTCATTGGTGCAAGAAATTGGGTACTATTACAGTCATAGCACCTTAGGTAATAAAACAGAAATGAACCTATCAACATTTTAGAAAGAGATTAAGAGATATTCGATAGGTATGGCAGTATGATGGAAATAATGTATTGTTTTTATTAGTCAGTGAACACTTGAAACATTTTAAACTTTGTTTTATACTTGTAGGTGTAAACAAAGCTAGACACAAGTACCCATTTGACTTAATTAAAAATTGTTTTTGGCTTCTCATATGGGGCTGCTTATAACTTGTAAAAGCTGATTCAGTACACCCATTACTTATAATATAGAAAGTGAATCAACTGGATAAAATCTCCGTGGATAGTAAGGGCATACAAAATGCAGTGAGAAAACTGGAGGTGTAGATTAAAAACTGTTGGGAAACATTGATCTGTTCTGATTGATAGTGACACAAAGAGGGCCATTCTCCCAACTTTTACAATTCAACCAGAGCATGGATTTTGTCATGTAACGTATAACTTCTGAAAACATAATCCTAAAACAACATTAGCGGCATTTAAAAGGTGAATTATTTCATCAATGAACTCTAACTCCTTTGGTACTTAATTCTCTGGACAACTAAGAATTAAAACTTGTTCTCTGATTACAATGTCTTGACAAGTAATTTAGTGTTATTGGAAGAAGGTGATGTTAGAAAGGGTTACTACAACAATGTAAATACCTTTGAAATGTTTCTGGTATAATTTCTTAGTACATATAATTTGTATTTGTGGTTCTCAACCTGTGAGTCCCAACCTCTTTAGGGGTTGAACGACTCTTTCACAGGGGTTGCTTAAATACATCCTGCATATCAGATATTTACATTACGATTCACAACAGTAGCAAAATTACAGTTATGAAAGTAGCAATGAAAATAATTTTATGGTTGGGGGCCACCACATATGAGGAACTGTGTTAAAGGGTTGTGGCATTAGGAAGGTTGAGAACCACTTATTTATATAGTCTTCTAGTTGGTTCTATCTTTTAAATTATAGTTCATCTTCTTAGAACAGTTATTTGAATTTTTCACACAATTCAAAATTGAATTTTCTTTTATTTTTATTTATTTATTTATTTTGCAGTTTTTGGCCGCGGCTGGGTTTGAACCCACCAATTCCAGTATATGGGGCCAGCCTCCTACTCCTTTAAGCCACAGGCACTGCCCTCAAAATTGAATTTCTAGATGTAACACTCTCTAAGAATTTTCCATTCTGTTGGTGTAAACTCAGTTCCTTTAGTTATTAGACTTCATTCACTTTTCATAAGATCTTAAATAATATTGGCTTGCATTTTATATTACTGCATCCATTGACACGGTATTAAAATTTACAAAAATGCAGAAAAAATTCTTGAAGACCATCTATGAAGTCATTGTCTTGAATTAGTTGCCATCTTCTTTTCTTTTTCTTTTTTCTGTTAACATTTCTGGCTTACTAGAAAGAGGCTGGGCTTGTGGATCAGACCAACTGCCTTGGAATCATGGCTCTATTGATTACAAGCTATATGGGCTGGGACATATTTTTAACCTTCCTCATCCTCATTTCCCAAGTTTATTGAAATAATAATAAAGATGCTAAGTTCTAACTCCTAGTGCATAGGAAGTATATGGACCATTATATGTGCTTAAACATGTTTATTGAATCTGACTATACATTTCCTTAGTGGTTTACATTACTTATCTACCTGTCTTCTCATTGATTTTGATTTTCTACTACTTGTACAACAATAGGGATAGCCAGTGAGTTCAGTTAATTATAATGCAATGGTTACCTTGGCAATTCAGATATGCAATTCAAATACTCCTAGAATTCAGAGTAATTGCCATGACTGCCTATATACAACTATTCTGAGAACTACTGACATAGAGTTGGTTATTAGTTCATTTCAACTTTATTGAGCACAAAATAAGTTCAAGGCACTGTGGTTTGTTGTAGAGATGTGTGTGACATAGACTCTGCCCTTAAAGAAATAACAGTCATGGGGTGGCGCCTGTGGCTCAGCGAGTAGGGTGCCGGCCCCATATACCCAAGGTAGCGGGTTCAAACCCGGCCTTGGCTGAACTGCAAAACAGAAAAATAGCCGGGTGTTGTGGCGGGCGCCTGTAGTCCCAGCTACTCAGGAGGCTGAGGTAAGAGACTCACCTAAGCCCAGGAGTTGGAGGTTGCTGTGATCTGTGTGATGCCACGGCACTCTATAGAGGGCGATAAAAGTGAGACTCTGTCTCTACAAAAAAAAAAAAAAAGGAATAACAGTCATGGAGGAAGTATGTATTGTCTGTCATTTGCTCTGCTTCTCTACCAAATTTCTCAATAGAGTTATGAGTAGTACTAGCATAGATTCTTATCTAATTCACAACCAAGGGGCTTTAGTCTTGAATAGGGAGCCAGAGAAGTCCAGCAGGGAAGTACGTGCTTAAGATTTGCATTCGCAGAACCAGCTACCTTTGCAGTTCTTCTAGGACTACTGATGCTACTATCATATTTTACAAGCAAATATCTTTTTAAGTATCACCCTTAAATTCAGCTATTGCAATGATATCATTGTCTTTTCAGACATAAAAGATGATGCTCAGCAGTGCTGAGGTTATTTTTCAGTATTATCACATCAGCTGTAGTATTCTATTAACTATGAGGTTCAAATATTAGTATATTTTTCTCTTCTTTCATCTGGATTATATTTCCAGCTCTGCCTTCAAGTTAAAAATTTTAATTAGAAATCCTTAATTTATTGATCATGTAAAACTATGAGCGTTTTTTTTTTTATTTTTTTATTTTTTTGAGACAGAGCCTCAAGTTGTCACCCTGGATAGAGTGCTATGGCATTACAGCTCACAGCAACCTCCAATTCCTGGGCTCAAGCGAGTCTCTTGCCTCCGCCTCCCATGTAGCTGGGACTCCAGGTGCCCGCCACAACGCCCGGCCATTTTTTGGTTGCA
>CAUYON010137616.1:0-19502 GCA_963573935.1 Arctocebus calabarensis | reverse complement strand
CCATGCAGTTGCCAGGAGTGACCCTGGTCAGGGGTCTGGCGGTCATGGGCCAGGCAGAAAGCAGTCCCTGGCAGAAAGCAGACCTACAGAAGCCCAACAAGTGTGGGATGCAGGGCCAGGCTGTCACAAGGAGAGTTCCTGGCTAGGGGCAGGCCTGCAGAGGCCTGGAAGTTGCCAGCAGAATCCCTGACAGAAGGCTGGCCCGCAGAGGCTCCGTGGGTGCCAGGTGGAGACCCGTGTGGTCACCAGTACTGTCCCTGACCAGGGGTGGACTTGCAGGAGCTCTGTGGGGGCCAGGTGGAGGCCTGTGCAATCACCAGGGGAGTTCCTTGCGAGAGGCAGACCTGCGGAGGCCTGGCAGTTGCCGGCAGATTCTGTAGCCCACGGCCTGCAGAAGTCCAGCAAGCATGGGACGCAGGATTAGGTGGTCACCGGGGGAGTTCCTTTCCCAGGGTGGGCCTGCAGAGGCTTGGCAGTAGCAAGCAGAGTTCCTGACAGAAGGCAGGCCTGCGAAAGCTCGCGTGCGGAGCTGCATAGTTGCCAGGGGATTTACTCACCAGGGGCAGAACTACAGGGCCTTGCGGATGTCAGGCAGAGGCCTGCACAGTCACCGGGGGAGTTCCTGATCTGCAGAGGCCTGGCGGTCACCGGCAGAGTCTCTAGCAGACCACTGACCTGCGGAAGTCCCTCATGCATGGGTGTAGGGCCAGGCAGTTGCCAGGAGCGTTTCTGGACGTGGGCCACCCAGCAGAGGCCTGGCGGTTGCAGGCAGAGTTCCTGGCAGAAGGCAGGCCTGCAAAAGCTCTGCAAGCTCGGGCACGGAGCCGCATGATCACCAGGGGATTTACTCACCAGGGGCAATTTCTGAGATCTTATTTTGTTGTTGACCCATTGTGATAGTCAGTGTGTAGAACAGTTTGGAGTATTTCCTGTAGAGCTGGTCTTGTGGCAAATTTCCTCAATGTTTGTATATCAGTAAATGATTTGATTTTTCCACCAATTTTAAAACTTAGCTTCGCAGGATATAGAATTCTGGACTAGAGATTGTTCTGTTTAAGTAGATTAAAGGTAGATGACCATTGTCTTCTTGCTTGGAAAGTTTCAGTTGAGAAGTCTGCAGTCACCCTGATAGATTTGCGCCTGCAGGTCAACTGGCACTTACTCCTGGCAGCTTGAAGAATCTTTTCTTTTGTCTTGACTTTGGAAAGGTTCATCACTATGTGTGTTGGGGAAGCTCAGTTAGAGTTGAGGCAACCTGGGGTCCATTATCCCTCTGAAAGGAGAGTGTCAGAATCTTTGGTGATATTTAGGAAATTTTCATTTATAATATTCTCTAGTATGGCTTCCATTCCCCTGAGGCTTTCTTCTTCCCCTTCTGGGATACCTATAACTTGTATATTTGAAAGCTTCATAGAGTCCCATAATTCCGCTAGTGAATGTTCTGCTTTCTCTCTCTTCTTTTCTGCCTCTTTAACTATCTGAGTTATCTCAAGAGCTTTGTCCTCTACCTCTGAGATTCTTTCTTCTGCATGGTCTAATCTGTGGTTGATACTTTCTACCGCATCTTTAAGTTCCCTAATTGACTGCTTCATTTCCCTTATCTGTGCCATATCCTTTTTATATTCTTCTCTTAATTGATTCTGTTTTGGGATTTCTTTTTCTGCCTTATCAGCATTTTACTTTATTATTTCCTTGATTGTTTTCATCATCTGTATTCTAAATTCCCTTTCTGTCATTTCTAACATTTCCTTATAGGTGGAATCCTCTGCAGTATCTACCTCACAGCCCTTTGGGGGGGTTATTATGGACTGGTTTTTTATGATGCCAGGAGTTTTCTGCTGATTCTTCCTCATGAGTGATTTCTTTTATCTGTTTCCTTGCCCTAATTTTCCTTTCATTTCCTTCTGCTCTTTAAATTGCTGTGCCTCTGGACTAGGGTTTTGATGAGTCCTTTTGGTATAGGACCAGAAGGATGAGAAGATTGAAGAGCAAGAAGGAAAAAAAGAAAGAAAGCAAAAAAAAAAAAAAAAAGAAAGAAAAAGGAAGAATCAGAGGGGGTGGGTAGGAACAACTATTGACCAAAAGAACAGAGGCACAGAAATAGGGGGACAGGAGCAATATAGATGTACAGTAGGGTACTTTTATCCACCCTTAAGAGCCCCCAACCTCTGGGGGTGCTGAGTTGGGTGATTAGGTCAGCAGTTCTTTCCCAATCTGTTTGGACATAGTACCCCACCTCCACCAAGTAGAGAGGGAAGACAGAAATGCAATAAATCAAATCAAAATGAGGAAACCGAAAACTTTATGGGATAAGATTTGAGAAAAAACAATTAATATGGATAGAAACACTAGCAAAACTGAAGTTCTAATTGTTAAAAAAGGCAACAATGGAAAATTATATTTAAACTAGAAAAATGAAGAAATAAAAGAAAAAAAAGAAAAGAAAAATCTTTAAGGAAAATGTTGAAATTAAAAACAAAACAACAATAACAAAAACAACAAACAAACAACAACAACAACAAAAAAAAACAGAAAACAAAACCACAAAACAAAGCAGTATATATATCTTGCTGATATCGTCTGGGCAAGAGGTGATCTTCTGGGGTATGATATGTTAATCACAATGTTAATACAGCTGTACAAAATGGACACCCAGAGGCCTCTAATGATTTCTCAAACCCCACAGGGTGGAGAGCTTAAATCCTCCTCAGCCTGCTTAGAAGGCACTTTAAATTGCTAACTTGGGCTAAGCAGAAGATTTCCCGGGAAAGCAGTTGTCACTGGGATCACTCCTTAAGTGGCTATCCACTTGTGGATTCTTGTTCCACAATCAATCACCATTTTTGTGGCATCAAAGTGACCACAGATGATCTGGGCCGCTAATTTGTTTGTAATACTGTGGCTCAAACAGTGTGACAACGTCCTGATCCTGGGTCTATTCTGTCAATGATGACTCTTTTAATTTTGATTTCAAGAGCAATTGCCTATGACATATTTGATCTCTTGAAGATGCTGCTATAGAAAGGTCAAGCGGATGGTGGAAGAAGGGTGTCCTGTGATTGTGGATCCTTTTTCTTACATAGTAACAATGACATTTAACAATATACAAAATAATAAATAGCTACTACTACTCAAAATAATTATGTAATAGAGTTATTACTCCAATTCACATTATGCTGAATAGAACAGTGAAACACAGAAAAAATTATTAATAATCACTTGTTTCAGTTCACATAGCTAGTTAGGTTGAGGTAATATTTAAACCTAAGCATTCCAACTCCAAAGTATAAAATCCTAATAAATTTGACACACTATTTTGTGTTTTATAAGATTATGGATGAAAAATAAATCTTGTTCCAAAGAAAATATCCTAAACAAAGAACTGCTTCTAAATCAACTGCTCCTAAAAGGCTACTTCAATTATTTCTAAAAGTAAATCTTACATTATTAGAATAATTTGAACTTCTTTTCTCCATTTTAATCATATGTGTATCTATATGTGTGTGTGTGCATACATGTAAATTAAATTTAATAGGGGTCCAAAGGTATTCGTACATACTTTTTAGTTTGTTTTATACACTGATTGCAGTGGTGTCTTAGAACTAAGAATATGCCTAAAATGCTTTGGCTTTTAGCAGAAGATTATACTACCATATGTTTCCTAATGCATCTCATTCAGTACTTAAATACTAGCATTATGCAGAATCACATCCAGTTACTCCTTTTGAGTTTGTTTTTTCTCTTAACATTTTCATCAAATATTTTGTGAACTCAGCAGATGGTAAAACTGTTTCATCTGTAGAAATGGATTTAAAAACAAGTAAGATTGTGTAATATGTGTATGTGATAATAAAAAAAGTAAAAAAAAATCAAAAGTAATATCTTTCTAAAGATCTAGATTCTGGTGGCTCTTTAGTTCAATTTGAGTTCCCTTGAATGACTAAGCACTCCAAATCAATAATGTCATCATGGACAGCACTAATAGACATGTATTTTTCTAAACAAGAAAAATCCTTATCAACTGATGAGATAGTGGCGGAAGGAGATTTTCTTTTATGGCTCCTGCATTTGAAAGCAATAAATAAAATGATGAAGTATAACCAGGATTGTGTATGATCTGGACACCACAAAAAATAACTAGAAAATAGAAGAAACTGAAAAGCCTGAGCTTAGAGAAAAGAATATTTTTCAGTATATTTGTGTTCTTTATCGGTGCCATTAAATACTGAATAATATTTCCTGTGGGTATCAAGAGAGCAGAAAGTTACAGGGAAACACCTGTAACTTAAAAATGAAAAAAACCCTGGAGCCTCAATTTCCATTGCTGTAGGTAACATGCTGTGTTTTATGCTTGGTACCCAGTTAGTGTTTCAACAATCCCACTGGATGTTGCTGAGCATCTGTTAAAGGACAGTGTGGCTCACAAAGGGTAGGTAACTTGTTTGAGGACACACAGAGAATTGTCTCTACACCCTAGATCATATTGTTTTTGTTTGTTTATCATTGTACCAGGCTACCACCTCTTGAAATTTCCTTTTTCTCTGAAGAATTCTACAGTGTAGAGATTTTTTCTCTTAATACACGATTGCCACTCAGGGAATGAAAGAAATTTTCCTTGGGACCATGGTGTTTTATTACAAAAAATAGAAAGTTCTAAAAAAAAATCCTCACAAATTGATAAAACTTTGTGATTTTTTGTTGTTTTCTGTGCATGAATTATATGCAACTCGCATGGTGACAGAATCCAATTTTACACTATCTGCCACATGAGTTGTATGTAACTCATGGCACACTTATTAAGTTTGTTTCTGAGAACAGAGACTTTTGTCATTCCAGAGGTATTTAGTTATGTCTGGAATGGACCTTGGGTGGTCCTGGATCATATCCCTCTAAATCATACCCATCATATATGTGCAACAATGTCATGTCACCACATACTATCTTATCCATTCCCTTCAAAGAACAACCAGGCAAACATTGAAGGAGAACTGTGCATTCGGTAATCAGAGAACACAGTTCAACATGTTTGTTGGACTTGGGCAGGACCAGAGACGGTGGTGAAGAGGTGCCGATTGACAGTGGAAACAGTGAGTAGAGATTTCACAACACACAGGCATTCCATGGACTATGCCACTATCCACCAGCTCTATATGCTTCACAAGACCCCAGTCTCAAAACTAGGGTCAGTTAAACACAACTCTCAGGATAGGTAATGTATTAAATCTATAACCATTACCCAAAGTATTTTAGATTTTTCAAATTAATTGCAATTATTTAGGATAATACTCCAAGGTATACATTTTTATATCTATACTTAGGGTTTGTAAAAAAGAAAGGCTACTCTTATATTTCCTCATAGTATATAATGATTCCATCTTTTGGAAAGTGTAAATTAAGAGATTGGTTAAATCCATTAGCCACTCTTTGCCTTCTTGGAAGATACTTTATCTCTTAGGATTCTACAATAAAGAGCTTAAATAAGAGGAATAATTATTTAGATCCTTCTGCTGAATACAATAAATTGGTGCTCAATTCTAGTATGTTAAAGTAGAAGGCATACCAATATAGCGTGATTTTTTTCGTATTTCATACAATTCAGTAGTTTGAACATATCGTTTTGCTCCTCAATAAGAGCTTGACCGCCTAACCTTTGATAACAATGTATTTGCTTTCAATGAGATATAGAGATTCTATAGTGATTTTTTAAAGTGAAAATGTTTCTATGGTTATTACAACAGTTTTGATTCCTTAAAAAAAAAAAAAGCCTGGATCATTCATGTGCATTTATAAAGGAAGCAAAAGAAAAGTAGGAATAATAACTGAACTGTAGTAGAGTTACTTAAAATATTTGGATTGAATTTGAAGATACGAACCATCTTGGGGCAAGTACATTGATCTTCCGTATCAATCTGCAGCTGTTGATTGACTAACGGATCATCTTAATTTATTGGCTCATTTTACAATGGTAGTTAGCTTTGTCTAATAATCTAGTCTAAGGTCCGGAATTTACTGAATGCCATCCTTACTGCTATAATCTGTACAGTTTTCAGGCTGATGGTGTCAAAGAAAAATTGTGCCAGACACCTGAAAAAAAAAATAATGGGCAATGAGATAGAAATTATTCACGCTATGGAAGTAGGGGACAAAGGACTGAGATCAACTCCACTGATACAGAAAACATGAATGCTTAACCACCAGGATGAGCAAGTGGAAAAGTAATGCAACACATTAGGGGGGAGGTTAGATGTTATGTTTAGGCATCTGTGTTTGATAATTGGAACTTAGGGGAGCTAGATTTTTACCTTTCCCCATAAACTTTCAGATTGTGGCACTATTTTTTCTTGATGTATATATTTCAAAGGGAAGTTTCCTGGGTTCTGGAGAAACGAATTTTTGGTGTAAAACTAACAAATGGCAGAGAGAAGATTTGTATCTTCAAGGGACAGAGAAAGAGTTTACAATGGAATGTTTCTGAAGTAAATAATCTAAGAAAATATAAATAAAGAGGGCTAAATTCAGGGAGAAACCTAACACTTAATCAAGTTAAAGGAAAGATTAGGAAACAAGGAATAATCCACTTGATTCTTTTTGATCTGCAGACAAGATCACCAAAAAATGTTATGTAAAATATCATTTTACTATTATTCAACAACTCATATTGGCTAAGTCATGTGATATGTTCCTGCAGAGCTTTAATCTTTATTTTAGGAAAAAAAACAGAAAAATAAAACCTGAGTATAACATCCTTCATGTGATGAAGGGAGATGAAGTGATCTTTGAGGACTTCTCCTGAAGACCAACTATGTAGTTTGGGGGACTGGAAAAGAAGGTCAACCTAGAGAGTGCTACACATTGGATTCCATCTTATTTCTACTTAATAATGTACACCTTTCTCATCCTGTTTATGTGTGACATGCACATACTGAAACTATTCCTGTAGTTAGAAGACCTGACCAAAAAGATCTGTTTGGATATCTCGATGTTGGAGCATCAACATCAGCAAGCATAGATAGAAGTGCTCCCCTGGAAATAGGTCTTCAGCAATATACTCAAGTCAAACTAACTGCAGACAAAATTTTAGCAGAAGCAAAAAATCCCCAAATTGAGGATGAAGAGTGTGTGCATCTTGATAAAGAGAGAATGGCTGCTCATTTGAGCAGGTCACAAAAAAGGGACTGTACAGACTGAAAAGATTAGATCTTTGTCTAAAGTTATGGCAGTGGAAAAAAATGATGCAATCAAAGCCAAAATTATGCCTAAGAAAAGATCTACTATCAAGACTGATCTAGACAATGATATAACCATCCTCAAACAGAGGAGTTTTGTTGATGCTAAGGTAGATGTGATCCAAGATATGCTTAGCAGAGAGAGAATATGGAGGACACAGACAACTGTCTTACATAGCACAGGAAAGAATTTTTCCAAGAATATATTTTTAATTCTTCAATCTGTAAAAGCCAGAGAAGAAGGACATGCATATCAACGGGCCCCAAATGTAGCACTGTGGATCTGATTGCATACTAAACAACCTATTCCAGCTGCCTATAATGGATGTGACCAGGAAAGGTTCAAAGGAAAACAAGAAATGGAGAGCTTCAAAATTGACACCATGGGCACATACCAAGGTATGACACTAAAATCTGTAATGGGGGGTGAGCCTGCTTGTAAGATTCAGACCCCCGCAACCCAGCCCGTACCAAGACCAGTTTCTCAAGCAAGACCTCCTGCAAATCAGTAGAAGGGATCACAAACATCTATTATCATAATTCCTGCAGCTACTAGCTCTTTAATAACCAAGTTTAATGCAAAAGACCTTCTACAGGACCTGAAATTTGTCCCATCAGATGAAAAGAAGAAACAACATTGTCAATGAAAAATCAAATTCTAATACAGAGAAGAAAGACCAGATGCAACCAGGGGGCACTGCAAATAGTGTCACAGTACCTTATAGAGTAGTAACCAACCCCTTAAACTTATGCCTCAAGACTGGGGCCGAGTAGTAGCAGTTTTTGTGCAAGGTCCTGCGTGGCAGTTCAAAGGTCGGCCATGGCTTTTGCCTGATGGATCACCTGTTGACATATTTGCTAAAATTAAAGCCTTCCGTCTCAAGTATGATGAAGTTCGTCTAGATCCCAACGTTCAGAGATGGGATGTAACAGTATTAGAACTCAGCTATCACAAATATCATTTGGACAGACCAGTTTTCTGATGGTTTTGGGAAACATTAGACAGGTACATGGTAAAGCATAAATCCCACTTGAGATTCTGAGTTATGTGCCTCCTCCATTTCTGGGAAATGTGGATTAAGCATGGATATACCTTGATCTAAAGACTGAGACGCAAGATTTTTGAACTTTAGGAACTTACAAATGAAGAAGGTCATAGATGGATCTTTTATAAGACCTCATTTAATGCTTTCTGCTTCGAAGGAGTGATGCTTGGCATCCATATAAGCAAACTTTTTTTGCTTACAACTTTTTAAAAATATTAGCCTTCTAGTTTGCAATGGAAATTGTATACTTGGACAGAAGTCTGTTCTCCATTGAACTAGCTTTATTCAAAATTTGTTTTCTTAGAAAATAAATGCAGGTTATAAATGTGTATATATTTAGAGGATATATGGCTCTTTGAGCCACATTTCTTCTAATTTTTCATTGCTCTGTTATTTTTACTGAAAATATGGTGTAACGAATGCTATTAAATTTTAGTCTCTGGAACCTCCAAAACCAGGCAAAAAGATGTGACTATTTTGAGTGAATCAAATGTCAACCTATTTGTATACTATATTTATACTTACTCTTTATTTAAAAAAGAATAATGAAAAATTAAGAATAATTCTTCAACTTTGGTTGAACTATTCAGCCTTTTCAAAACTTCTGAATGAATACATGTAAAGAATGTAGTTTCTCCTCACTGACTTTGATGATTTTTAAACTTATAATGATATATTTATACCTGTGATATCTTTCCCTTTGGAAAATCTCAAAACAGATTAAAAATGTAGTAGGCTATAAAAAAAAACAAAAAAACCCCTTATATATGTAAGACAAAGGTGTGGTTCAAAAACTATCATAAATCAGACCAAATACATTGATTTTTTCCAAAGTCAACTAAAAATGGATTAATTAATTAAACACATGAGTATTGTGTATAGAAAAAGATCCAGTTAGAAAATGTGTAGATGCAGAACTTTCTCTTAATATACAAAGTTGGAGAATCAACAGTGTGTGGGGTGATAACTAACACTTTTATGCTAATTAATTCCTATTCTGACCTTTATATATGTTATACATTTGTATATATATGTAAAATTTATGTATATATAGAAAATTATGCTAATACTAAGAGATTTAAAGTTGAAAATCATAGGAAAAGTTTATGACTTTTAGTGAAATTATAATAATCTTTTAAAAAGCACTTCCTTCACAAGGTACATTCAAGTCACCAGGGCACATGTGTACGGTATAAGTTATATTGAAAGTGCCTTTGAGATGTATATACAATAAAGCCACATATTTCAGATCTCATGCCTGTCAAAGAAGCTAAATATTCTATCTCTTTGAATATATTAATGCAAAATAAGTAATTTATAAGTGTTTTATCTGTGTCTGTGTGTGTGTATGTATAATCTTAACCTGTTAAATCAGGTAAGAGATGTTTCTGAAAGTTTTATTGGACAAAAACAAACAAAAATGCTATTTTCATCACAGACTACTTAAAGTCAAAGTTCTAAGTGAATTCACTCCCAATTCAGTCAAATTCATTATATTGTTTTATATTTGGGACTAGTATGTGCTGCACCTGAACGCCGAGGTAATTTGAGTTCTATTTGTAATGAGAATATCCTCATCCAATTACAAGTGCCCTACAAAAATATTTTTTTTCTCCATATCTATATTGAAATAAGTAAGTAGACTATCCTTAGTCATGATGTTTTGATGGCCAGTAGTTGAAACAGTAGGATAGTTTCCTGATAGAACATATTCAATTCTATGATTGATTTAAACATCCAGGAAGAAATTGGAAGAATATGTTATTGTTTATAATAGCAATTTAATAGTTATTT
Source organism: Arctocebus calabarensis (assembly GCA_963573935.1). Taxonomy (NCBI): domain Eukaryota; kingdom Metazoa; phylum Chordata; class Mammalia; order Primates; family Lorisidae; genus Arctocebus; species Arctocebus calabarensis. Next base: position 9,436 of record CAUYON010137616.1, on the reverse strand, counting down.
CATGAAAATAACTTTCACCTATAGAAAATTGAAGAATTCATCTCAGAAACTGATTCATGGAATTCCATGATCTTTTTGTCCTCTTCTATCAGTTGGAAGGATCTGTCCCCGGGTTAACAAGCTATTTGTGATTTTTTTTTTTTTTTTTTTGCGTAACTATCGGTAATTATCAAAGTTTCACGTGGCAGGCCTCAGGGGAGAAAACTGCTCTTCCCAGACTAGACTTGGTGCAGAGCCTGTGCACTGCAGTCTCTGATGGGAATTGTAATCACGATCTCAGGGTCCCCTGGCCATCACACTGTTCTCATATTCACATTCCTAGTCCCAGAGCTTTTATTCTTAGCTATATTTATGCAAAGTCTTCATTTAGGTACTCTTTAGGCATTTCTGCCAAGGTGAAGTCATGATTTATGGGCATAAGAGGGCATAGAGAGCAGGAACCATGAAGACACTTCTCCCCACTCTCACTACCCGGGATTTTTCGTTCCTATCCCATTTTCCTTCATTTAAGGGGTCATAAAACTGCCAGAGTCTTTCGTGTAGGACTCTAAGAACAGAGAGAAATTCTTATGTCTAAGCTAGTTCACCTGATCCCAAACTGGTGCTCAAATCCATGGGTGGAAATGAAAGGGGGATGAGGAGGCTTGCTCTGGTTTTAGCTTCTTGATTACACAATTGCAATAAGAAGTTTAAAGCTTAAAGTCTTCCCTGATACTCTCATTTTATCTCTTTGCCATTTTTTTTTTTGAGACAGAGTCTCAATTTGTTGCCCTTTGGTAGAGTGCTGTGGCGTCACAGCTCACAGCAACCTCCAGCTCTTGGGCTTAGGCGATTCTCTCTTGCCTCAGCCTCCCCAGTGGCTGGGGCTACAGGCGCCCACTATAATGCCCGGCTACTTTTTCTTGTTTTGTTGTTATTGTTGAAGTTTGGCTGGGGCTGGGTTTGAATCCACCACCCTCAGTATATGAGGCTGAGGCCCTACCCATTACTCATCATCAGTATATGGGGCTGGTGCCCTACCCACTGAGCCACAGGCGCCACCCTCTCTTTACCATTTTAATTAAGTATTCTGACATCTGATATCTCTATTCTCTGTATGGCTGAGCTGAGCCCTTGACACATTCTTTATATATGTTATACATTTGTATATATATGTAAAATTTATGTATATATAGAAAATTATACTAATACTAAGAGATTTAAAGTTGAAAATCATAGGAAAAGTTTATGACTTTTATTGAAATTATAATAATCTTTTAAAAAGCACTTCCTTCATATTTTCCATTGATAAATCAAAGGTACTAACTGTAAATTTTTAGAAATTAGATAACACTTATGCATGGCATTTGTGCATATGTATATGATAATAATATGGGTCTAGATATAGCTTAATTTGTGAATTTACATTAGGAGCTTTAAGATATTTAGACATATTACTTGGAAACAAAAAGGAGTACATAGTCATAGTGAATCATATGGCACCAAATCTAAGACCTTTGACATCTGAATTTCATACAAGTTAGGAGACAATATGGGCTTTATCCAAAATGCACAAGAGGAAAATTTGAGAAATAAGAACAAGGATATTTTAAACTCATACTTTAATGTAGTGTACAAAATATGAAAATCAGAGGTGGGAATCTACCCTATTTTATGATTTAGTAATTTATGGTTAGTTACTTATAAGAGAACAGAATAGAATTTTATTGATTAAGATTTGAAAGAGATATTTGTGATATGAATTAGTTTTCTATTATCACCAAGTCAAGAGCTTAAAAGAACACAAGTTTATTCTCTTACAGGTCTGGTGGTCAGAGTCTAAAATATGTCCAATATTTCCTCAACAGATTATCCTCAAGCCTGTTTCTGGAGGCTTGAGGATAAATCTGTTTTCTTCTTTTTTCCAGTGTCTGGAGGCCACCTGCATTCCTTGGCTTATGGCCCCACATTCTTCCAACTTCGGCCCCTATAATCACTCTCTTTGATACTGACTCTTCTTCCTTCCTCTGATAAGGAATTTGATGATGGAACTTGTTCATTCAAACAACTCAGACTAACCTTCCCATCTCAGTATCTTAACTCTATCAGATCCACGAAGCAACTTTTGCTATGTAAAGTCATATATTCATAGTTTCAGGGTTTTGGAGGTAAACAATTCTAGGAGTCATTATTCTACCTACCACATACAGTAAAAGAATCTGACAAACCCATTTCATAGGGACTGACTAAAGAAGACTATGAAATACAGTTCCTCACCTATATCTACCTGACCTGAAATAGTAGGAACTCAGAACGTGGGATAGTTCTCAAAGACATACAAGATGATAACAGTGGTAATAATAATATTTATATTCATGAGTTTCTCACTATGTACAAGGATCTTGACAAAAGCATGGTGCGTATGTTGTTTTCAATTCTCACTACTGCAATCAGAACTAAATATCTCTTACTTGTAGCTTGTGTTTTTTTGTTTTGTTTTTGTTTTTGCAACAGAGTCTCACTTTGTCACCCTTGGTAGAGTGCTATGGAGTCACAGCTCACAGCAACCTCAAGCTTCAAGCTCTTGGGCTCAAGCCATCCTCTTGCCTCAGCCTCCTAAGTAGCTGGAACTACAGGCATTCACAAAGCTCGGGTATTTTTAGAGACAGGGTCTTGCTCTTGCTCAGGCTGGTCTTGAACTCCTGAGTTCAGGCAATCCACTCGCCTCAGCCTCCCAGAGTGCTAGAATGAAGGCCTCAGTGCTAGCAACACAGGTTGGATTTCAAACCTCATTGGTTGCTCAAATGAAAATCAGCCTGGCCTTAGCTGTGTTTATCCAACTATGTAGTTATTTTAGTGTCACACAAGCTTCTTGCATTCATCCTACCACAAGCCAGAAATATCACTTTCTTCTTCAAACATGTTCAGCATTATTGAACCATTTCCTTACCAAAAGGGGCAACTTAGTTTAGAAAACTAGAAATTTGGGATGAACCCTATTTTTCCTCTCTTGTTCTCCCTACCTCCTATCAAGCCAGTAACAAAATTTCAAAGATTTTACCTCCTGAATATAAAACACGTCTGCCCCACTTTCCATTCCTATGACGATTTGTTTTTAAGCTAGGTTGAAAGATCTTTTTATGACACTAGTTTCTTCTGTGCTTTCTTTTGGGACTCATATCCCCTCAAGGGTATAACTTCAATTGAAGCTAATTACTTGCTGACTTGGGGAGGCTTTACGCTTTTATGGATTCTGTACATGTGTGCACATTGATATATGTGCCGTAATCCTCTTTCACTAGCACACACTTCTTTGTCATTTTCGTTCATTCTTCAAATCTCAACTTTATCGTTCAAGACGCATGACTGGGTTTGGTGTATTTGTTGCTGCTTCTTACTCCTTCCTACTCTCTTTATTCTGTTGGTCGTAGTTCTTATTTCAGTCTCTTGTAAATATGGGCTTACATTTCTACCTCTGCCATTAGACAGGGTTTTGACATGTAGAAGACACTTATGAAATATAGTAAGTTTCCAGAACAGAATTAAGAAAAAAGGGAAACATCTGGTATTTATATAGTGTCAAATGCCTCCCAAAATATTTCCACTTGGAAAAAATATATCCTAAAAGGAAGATTCAAACAATTGAATAAAAAGGAGTGGTGGGGAGATTAGAAAAAGTTCATGGATATAAACTTTTAAAGACAAGAAGAATTTTTACTCAGAAGTACTGGTGCTCCAATCAGACTAAATAATATAAGCAAAGGCACTGACTTTGGAAATAACGGAAAGCATTTAGAAAGTAGATAAATAACTTTTATATTTGTTAGTGGCTTAAATAGGGAAGATGTGGGAAATTATGGGGCAACAGGAGGTAGGTTGAGGTTATTGTGTAAAATACCTTTAATACGAAATACAGAAATCTGTAATGAATTTAGAAAAACAAATAGATACCATTGAAAATACTTATTGCCTTTAAGAACTTTTTTTTATCCACTTGAGACATATTTAAAATTTTCCTTTACAAAGATCGTTTAAAGGTCTCTTTCCTCACATATTGTGATATATTATCACCCACTATGTGAATTTTATTTGAGGAAAGTTTAGATTATGAACTACATGTGCAATCATTTAGACATTTTCAATACTAAAAACTTGAAGAAGAAAAACAATCATTATTTTTGTATATCTCAAAAGACCTTACACTTTTCTTTAATTATGAAAGATAATAAATGTTTACTGATTGAACATGATTAATAATTTAATAGTCACCAAAACATTAGCATTTAATGAAAGACATTTAATTTGGGATCAAAATAAACTCTATTTTATTCTTTTTATTTCCCAGTACACTATAAGATCTAATAGACTTCTGAGAAATCATTCTAAAGATAAATTCTTACTGTCTATTTTACAAAAGAAGTCAGTTTATTATTATATAAGGTACATTCTTTGGATTCTTGGTAATCGGTATTCCATGTAGTGAAGACATGACACACACTTAGAGTAGACTAAATGATTCACTAATTTTCATTGAATGTACAAGTTTATATTTAGTTGGAAAATATTTACAGGTAATTGTTCTGCTTGTTCCACTTGTGTGAAGTTGTTTGGTTGAACCGTTAACAGGTTAGAGTGATGGAAAGTTGGTGCTTTAACACTATGCATGTCAGTTGGGAGCTGTTTTATAGTTAATATAGATTTAACTGTGACTACAAACATTCTTTCTTAACTGTGCTGCACACAGCATGACACAAGAGCAGGAAAAATGACAAAGTCTACAAATGAACAGATCAACTTTGATTTCTTTATACTTCAAGATTTATCTTGTATCTATATGTAACACTTCAAATAGTTCTCTACTGGAGGGTATCAGAATCCTCCCAGGATTAAGCATGACTTTATTACTTGGCTTTACTGTCATTACAAGATATTACCAAACGATCAATGGATACATCAAGTCAGTAAAAACTTATTGAGTAACTTTTATGTGCAAAGCACTTTCGGGGAAGATCTGTCATGATAAGCTCTAGGAGATATAGAAAAAAGAGGCACAACTTTGTTGGAGCTTATAATTCTTACCAATGTGCAGCTAAGATCAATGAGATCTGTAAGATCAGGAAAAGAACATTTGTATCTATGAGCAATTTTCTTTGTAAAAATTTACTCTTGCTTGCATAGAAAATGGAGAGCTCAGCTTATTTTGTAGGAGATACAATGTAATAGAGAAGGACAGGCAGTTTATAAATTCTGTTACTTTTTTTATTCACAGTGTGCTTGCAAGCACTACAGATCAATAATGTACATTACACATCCAGAGAAACACACAGAAGGCAATTTGTGCATATTCCAGCCAGGGCTGGGGAAATATGAAAGAAATGTGTGCTGCCCCTCCAGGTGGCTTATTTGTGTAACTCACATATTGTTTGATCTCAAATGGACTTTCTGGTTCAAAACCTTTATTTTATAAATGTAGAACCAAAGTCCCCAGTTGATAGAGAGGGGTTTGTATAAAGAGAGGAATAAGGAGTGATATGCTATATTTAAGCTTAGCCTAGAGTCCAGGTCTTTTAACTCTTGTCTGCATTCTTCCTCTTACATTACATTGCTCTTAGGCCTAAATTTACTGAAAGACATTTTCAGAGAGGATCTGAAAGTCTCACACACCCAAGGTAACCCCGTCTTACTTGCATGAAACACACACATACACATACAGGGCAATATTTCTTGGCTAATTGGCAAAATAGCATCGGGACTTGAATAAGAAACAGCTCAAGAAAGAAACACATGAAAGTGTAAGTGATTGTAAATTGGTTTCATAATAGTACTGATTACATTGGATATTCTTTCTTCCATTCTTGAGATACTTTACTAAGTAGGATATGTTCCAGCTCCATCCATGTAAACATAAAAGAGGTAAAGTTTCCTTCTTTTTAAAGGCTGCATAATATTCCATGGTATACATATACCACTATTTATTAATCCATTCATGGGTCGATGGGCACTTGGGCTTCTTCCAAGACTTGCCTATTATGAATTGAAATGCAGTGAACAATCTGGTGCAAATATCTTTGTTATAAAATGATTTTTGATTATTTGCATATACACCTAGTAGAGAAATTGCAGGCTCGAATAGCAGGTCTACTTTTAGATTCCTGAGTATTCTCCATACTTCTTTCCAAAAGGGACGTATTAGTTTGCACTCCCACAAGCACTGGATTACAACTATGGCCCAAGATGGATGGGGGGAGTGGTAGGGCAAGGGGGAGGTCAGATCAAAGGAGGGTGAATGAGGGCATCACACCTATGGTACATAATACAAGGGCACATGTCAGATCTATTAGTATAGAGTATAAGTGTCTTAACACAATAATTAAGTAAATGAGATGAGGTACAGATTAACCTGTGTGATGTAAGCGTTCCTAATTCTATATGAAATCAGCACATTGTACCCACATAAATCCATTAATGTATATGTGAAAAAAAAATAGAAAAGAAGTTAAATCCTAAAATATAAAGTATATTTAATGAGCAAATGAAAAATTAATATCTGTAAAACTACATGTTGATATTTGTATTATACATACACTTATTAGTTCTTTTTTCTTTCCTGGTCTATTCTAAGTCCTCAACAGGTAAATTAGATTAGAAATAATTCATTAGTAACTTACCTGAGCAAGAAGAGCTAGTACAGATGGTGGAGTTTTACTACCTTCCTTTACCTATAGTGACATAGAGATACCTCCTCTAATCACAGTCATGAAAAGTCTAATGAACTTCTCTGTTTCTTAAGAAACCCTTTCCATTTCCTTTTGTTAAGCACTTTCTTTTCATTTGTGCCATGTTCCTGTCAATAATTGCCATTTATAAACGCTTCTGGCTTTAAACTTTTGGCCTCGTTTTTCATGGAACTACACACATATACGTTGTACAAAATTTTAAAAAAGGAAAGAAATACAAATATAAATATACATTGTTGGATATCAGAAAATATTATTGCTCACAAACAGAGGAAGAGATCAGTATTTGAAGCAGCCATGGGTATCTTCTCAGAGATAAATTTTAATACCATTGCCTGGCTGAGACTGATATCCTTGTGGGAAATCCCATCTGTTTTTACATTTTGTTTGAATTCAGGAAAATGTTCTCCCTGTGATGTATTTTTTTCTATCATGTTTAGAACCTCCAGGGGGTGACACAGTATGATATGAACAAACGAAAGTGGCCAGTTGACAGAACAATGTCTGTCCTAAGATAACTCATTACCATTACCCACCTCCTAGAATCATTTGTAGTCAGCCCCTGTCAGGGAGCATTTTGAACTTCACAAGAGGAAGCCTGGACAGCAGGTTTCTTGCCGTGTTCACAGGCATCTTTATAGCACTTCTAGAAAAGGAAAATCTAATTCCACTGTAAAAGCGCTTCTCTTATGCATGTGTCTATTTCAAGTGATGGCTTTTCCTCTGCCTCCAATTATTGTTTTCAGGGATTTTTCTCAATCATAACTTTTATAAGTCAGTGTAAAAAAAGTGGTAATGTACTTTCACACTATGAGATATCTTGAATGACTGTCTAAAGATACATTCTGTTCACTAAAAGGCTGTCTCTGATAAAAATGTATTCACTTTAGATGGCATAAACTTTTATAAATATTAATATTTTATTGAACAATATATTATAGTTGATCCTTGATGTCCTTAGGAAATATTTCTTAACTTGAAGGAATTAAAAATATGTCATCCTGGGCATATTGACATTTTGAGTTAAATACACTTGAAAACCAGCTGGTATGAGGTCGTTGTGAACTTCTATTTCTTAAAAGTGGAAGATGAAATTCCCTCTGTGAAGGATATCTTGCTTCTAATAGAAAGAAATCAACATTCTTATTAAATGTGGAAAGTTGGGACAAAGATAATTCAGTACAGATCTCATTGAAACATCTCTTATAAGCCTCCTCTCATAATTTAGTCTCTTTCCATCGATGAGTATTCTTTGTCCATTTCAGTGTCAGCGTTCAACTTTGTGGCTTTGACTTCTTCATTCCCTTATGAAAGCTGATACCTCCTCAAACTTATATCAAATGAATCTGTATGTTTTTCTTCTGCCTATGTGAATTTATTTTTCAAGCACAACATGGAGAAAAGTCCTAAAGTATACAGATAAAAGTTTGCTCTCCCTACATATGTTTATATGTATGTATGTTACTAATCCTATTACCTTTTTCCTCTGTGATAAAGAATTGCTATCTGAAATAGAATAAATTATTTACATAACAAAATGTCTGTGTGTAATTAAATGTCTATATGAACTCTGGATATAGGCAGAGCCTGGGTTCACTCACAAGTTCTGCCACTTCCCTTCATACTTTGGCCTTAAAGTTTGGTTTTGTTCTTTAGCCACCTCGTCAGTAATTGCATAATATTGACCCTCACGCTCACTCTTCAAACTCAATGGTAGAAAATTAAAATTGTGAAAAGGAATCTGATTGCTGATAATAATTTTTTAATGATTCTTTATTTTTGAGTCAATCTGTAGTTGGCTCAGTTGGCTGGGAAACTCAGATGGCTGGGAAAAACGAAAAATTTAAGAGTAAGTGTATGCATATGTGTATGTGTACAAATGTGCATTTGTGTGTAAGAGGGAGATTCAAGAAGGTACCTGTGAACATATCACTCAGGTATTCAAAAAGTTTGAAAAAAAATCAGTGCAAGGAAATGTGATATGCTAGTTATTCTTGAGGTACGTAATAGAAAAGTAGAGGTTTTAAATTTTCCTAGGTCAAATATTACTTAGTAATAGTCAACTAAAAATGGACATGTATTTGTTAACCAGATGGTTAGCAGCAGTATAGCAGAGCCGCTAATACCATGTGCTCTGCAACTGATAAATGTGGAATTCACATTCTGACATCATTGCTTACTGGCTACATGACATAAAAGGTATTGGTTAATTTCTCTGTCTCTCCAATTTTCTCATGACAAATAGGGATATAATTGCCATTACATCATAGGCTACAGTGAGGGTAAATTATATACATATATATATATGTGTACACATATATACACACATATATAGATACTCCTCAATGAGTATCTGATGAGGCAATGCCCTTATAAATCCATCACAAGTCAAACATACCTCCAAGTGTCCTCAACTTCTTCTTTTTTTTTTTTTTGAGACAGAGTCTCACACTATGTCATCCTCAGTAGAGTGCTGTGAAATCACAGCTCACAGCAACCTCAAACTCTTGGACTTAAGCAATTCTCTTGCCTCAGGCTCCCAAGTAGCTTGGACTATAGGTGCCCACCAAACACTTGGCTATTTTTTTTTTTATAATTTTATTGAATCATAATTCTGTACATTGGTGCAATCATAGGGCACGATTCATATACATTCAGAAATGTTTTGATCGTACTGTTACAGTTAGCCTTCATGGCATTTTCTTGATCACTATATAAAG